>CAUYPK010002175.1:0-46991 GCA_963574355.1 Loris lydekkerianus | reverse complement strand
TTGGAAATAAAATAACATATGCCAGGTTTTTGTTGTTGGCGTTTTGTTGTTTTACGCAATAAAAATATAAATTGGGAAATTGGTTTTTATTTTTTATAAAAAAAAAAAAAAAAAAAAAAAAGAAGAAGAAGAAAGAAAGAAAAAGAAAAAAGATCTGCACCACCTCACCCTTACTTACTTTTAAGACTTAAGAACCTCACTTACCACTTCCTGTCCTGCTCACTCTGTGCCAGCTGCAGTGGCCTTCTCACTGTCCTTTGAACAAGGAGGCTGTTTCCAATTGAGGATCTGTATATTTATGATTACTGTGGCCGGGAATATTCTTCCTTAGATATCCACAGCGGTCATTCCCACACCACTTTCTTTTCGTTTCTTTTTTTTTTTTTTTTTTTTTGCAGTTTTTGGCCGGGGCTGGGTTTGAACCTGGTACCTCTGGCATATGGAGCCGGCACCCTACTCCTTTGAGCCCCCCTCCTTTGAGGTGCCGCCCCCCTCACCACTTTTTTTCTTCTTCTTTTTTTTTTTTTTTTTTTTGAGACAGAGTCTCACTCAGTTGCCCTGCTGTTGAGTGATCTGGAATCACAGCTCACAGTAACCTCAAATTCTTGGGCTCAAGAGATCTTTTTGTCTCAGCCTCCCAAGTAGCTGGGACTACAGGCATCCGCCAAAACACCCAGCTACTTATTATTATTATTATTTTTAATTAAGTCAAATACACATAGATTATGAATACATTTATGCATATGTGGGGTACAATGTGTTGATTTTTTTTATACAATCTGACGTGGTTAGATCAAACCAATCAACATAGCTTTCACCTCATTTACTTAATTATTGTGCTAAGACATTTATGTTCTACACTTGACAGATTTGACTTGTACCAGCTACTTTTTAGAGACCAGGTCTTGCTCTTGCACAGGCTGGTCTCTAACTTCTTAGCTCAGGCAATCCACCTGCCCTGGCCTCCCAGAGTGCTAGGATTACAGGCATGAGCCAGCATACAAAGCGTCCTCACCACTTTCAAATCTTGAAACACCCTCATCCCACTCCCCACCCCTCATTCCTGCTTTATTTTTCTTCATCATATTTACTGTTATTAATATACAATGTCATTTTTCATTTTTTGTTACCTTCTCTGACTTCAATATAACCTACATGTGAACAGAGATTTTGTCTATTTTCTTCACTGCTATATCCCCTGGACTTAGGATAGTGTCTGGTATATAGTAGGTGCTCAGTAAATATTTATGGATTTGACTTTATTTGGGTATGATAAATGTATTATGTTAAATATACATGCATAATAAAGGATTAACTGTTGCAATCTTTCTGCAGTGAACAAAAATTACATTTATTATTGTAAAAAAATAATAAAAACTTAAAGATCAGAAAACAAAATTCCACAGTTACCAACTATATATATATGTATATTTTTGAGACAGTCTCAAGCTGTCACCCTGGGTAGAGTGTCGTGGCATCATAGCTCACAGCAACCTCCAACTCTTGGGCTCAAGCGATTCTCTTGCCTCAGTTTTTCTATTTTTAGTAGAGAAGGGGGTCTCGCTTTTTGTTCAGGCTGGTCATGAACTCATGAGCTCAAGTAATCCATCTGTCTCAGTCTCCCAGAGTGCTGTGATTATAGGTGTGAGCCATCTCGCCCAGCACCAGCTGTATCTTGAGTGATAGTATATGGACTGACATTTTCAATTTTTAAGATTAGCTTGGGCAGTACTTACTACTGAGATTTTAAAGAGACTGCACAGAGGCCTGCACAACTATAATACATCCACCCGATCAGCCTCCACTGAGTGAGCTCCAACTCTGTGCTAAAGTCTGTGGTGGGCTAGGGGTGCAATGTCACTTCCCTCCGAAGGAACGAGCTCGCAGTCTAGCAAGGGGAGATAGTCCAAAGGTTATAGATGCTACAGTAAGGGGAGGTGGGCAAAGGATGGTGGGAGGTATGATTTAGCAAGAATTCATATGAGAAATGACATTGAGCTGAGTCTTAACATTTTTCACCAGGTGGATATGGAAGGGGTGAACCAGTGGTTCCCATACTTTAATGATCAGAATAATCTGGAGAGGGGGAGAGTACTTGTTAAAATGTCTATTCCTCAGACAAAGTCCCAAAGATTCTGATCCAGAAGGTCTAAGGAAAAGCCTGAGAATCTTTAGTGATGTCTAACATTGTTTGAGCACTTTTTTTTTTTTTTTTTTTTTTTAGAGACAGTCTCACTTTTTGCCCTTGGTAGAGTGCTGTAGTGTCACAGCTCACAGCAACCTCAAACTCCTAGGCTTAGGCGATTCTCTTGCCTCAGCCTCCCGAGTGGCTGGGACTACAGGCGGCCAGCATAAAGCCTGGCTATTTTTTTTGTTGCAGTTTGGCTGGGGCTGGGTTTGAACTTGCCACCCTTGGTACATGGGGCCAGCACCCTACCCACTGAGCCATAGGCGCTGCCCTATTTGAGCACTTTTCGTGTGACAGGCAATGTAAATCATTTTGTGGATTAACTCATGTACTCTTCATAAAACACTGTGAGGTGACTGATTATATTATCCCCGTTTCACAGCTGAGGAAACTTAGGTACAGAGAATTCAAGGAACTTTGTCACTGTCACACAAAGAGTGGTGATGTCAAAACTCAGTCAGTCTGTTTCCAACGCTGGGATGTTCACTATTAAACCATTTTACCTCTATTCCAATATGTGACCAAAGCACCCCAGGTGATTCCAATGCAGGTAAGAAACATGGAGGTAGATGCAGTGACCTGAATAAAGGCACAGAGTTGCCTAACAGCATGCCCTATTCTGGGAAAACCCTCTAATGACTCTCCATTGTCTGTTAAATCAAGTCCAAAATCATTAGCATGCTTTACTGACTGTGGTGCATTACCCACCCAGACTTCACCTACCACCTCCACTTCAAGATCCAAGCACTCATTGCCTGGAGTCCTCAATGGCTGAAAGCCTTGGTGACTGACAGCTTGCGACTGAATCCTCTTTTTGAGATTGCTTGTGGCTGAAGAGATTTTTCTGCCCGAAAGTCACACCCTGGCAGACTGCAGCCTACAGATAAAGAATGGTCAATACAGGAAGACTTGTCTTCTTTACCTGCTCTGAGGACAATTCTGAGGGGTCACACCAGGCTCAGAGGACTCCCTGTGGTTTTGACAAAGGCTGTATCATGACTGCACTGCAATTCAGCTGCTCCCTCTGCCAGGTCCTGCTTCCTTGCCTTACTCTATAGGTGTAGATCCCAAAAGCACTCCCCAGTAATCTTCCTACATGCTGATAACCTCCATTGCAGAGTCTGTCTCCCAGGGAACCCAACCTCCCATGATCTGGCCTCACCCCACCTGTTCAGCTTTATATCTTTCTACTTCCTCCTTACATTCAACTCCAACCATACTGAAGCCAGGAATGACTTGGCCAACGTCACAGCTAATGTGTACTTGCTGAGCTCTAGAAACACTTTGCATGCATTTCTTCATTCATCTCACTCAAGTTAGGCTCTATTATCATCCTCTTTTTCTGGATGAGGGAAATGATACACAGAGAGGTTAAGTTACTTGTCCAAAGTCATACAGTTAGTAAGAGGCAGCACTGGAATTTAAATGCACCAGCAGGCTGGCCCCAGAGCCCTTGTTTTACATGAGATCATTTTGCTTTTTTAGAAGTGTTGTGCTGGTAAGAGAATTGAGGTTGCCCTTTGAGAGGTAGAATCTGGAGTGGGGGCACCAGTGAGGAGTCTTACCTCAGAGGAAAATGAGGGCTTAAATAAAGGCTGGGCTAGCGAGGGGATAAATGCAGGGATAGATATGATATACCAGGGCTGTCCAGAAAGTATCCAGCCATGGGAGTCTCTTTTTCTCATTTTACATGGCTGCATGCTTCCAGGACAGTCACTGTATGTTAAGGACTTGGATGGGACAGGGCTTAGGATTCCTCCTGTACTTCTCCCATTTCTTCTACATCCAACTTATGCCCCAAACTTCTGGCTAGGAGGGAGTAGACAGTGTATCAGTCACCAAGAGGAGGTATATAGGGGGAAGAGCAAATTTGTAGTATTCAAAGGGGGGTTGTGTCTTTGCAAGAGGTTTATGGACCAGCACTGTTGACGCCGCTGGAGCTTGGGCAGTATCCCAGCACTACCAAATCAGAGTCTCCATTTTAACAAGACCCTCAGGTGATTCACATGCACGTTACTGTTCCTAAAACACAGGGATAAGGACCGTCCTGGCGGAGATATGTACTAATGTGTCCACTTCAAGATTTGGTTCTGGGGTTCAGGATGAGGTCTGGATTGGAAAGGTAGGGAAAGGAATTTGTCAGCCTGTAGGTGGCAGTTGAAATCGCTGACATTGAATTAGATTGCCAGGGAGAATACAGGGCAGAAGTCTCATTGCACAATGTGCTACGCCAAGATTGAAAAATTGCTGGCCTTGGTCACTAGGGCTGGCTTGAACATGTTTATTTGATCCTCACATTATTTTAACTCTTAAAATGTTCGATGTGAACAACCAACAGATTTTTACATAAAACTCATTTTTCTGATTTCTCTTAAGAAATCAGAAGATCTTCACTTGAAAAGTTTCTGTTCATGTCTTTTGCTTACTTTTTAATGGAGTTGTTTGATTTTTTTTCTTGTTGATTTGCTTGAGTTCTTTGTTGATTCTGGTTATCAGCCCTTTATCAGATAAATAGTATGCAAATTTTTTTTCCTATTCTGTAGGTTCTCTATTTACTCTGTTGATTGTGTCCTTGTCTGTACAGAAATTTTTATAACTTTGACTTAAAAATGTAAAAAAAAAAATATGTAACAAATATGTGTGTACCCCTGAAATATTCGGCAATTAAAAAATGAGAATGTCTGGCATTATTTCCCTGTGTGACAACAATTGGCCAGAGCTGATGAGCAGCTGCACAGTTTAGGGGGTACAGCTAGAGGAGCTCCACTTCTCTTGACTGTATCACCAATGCTGAGAACAAATATCAGTCGTATTTTATCCTATTTGCTCTGTTTCTGTTAACGGCAGAATCAAGCAGGTAGTCACATGTTTTACTTGTGACTCTATCAAAAGTGGAAAATGAAAGGAGACAAGGTCGCTGTTTACAAAAAAGGCAAGAACACATTTCTTTATGAATTCCAGCATGTATTCATTCATTCAACATTGCCACACATCTTCCATCCTTGAATTACTCATTCAGTATTACTGGCTTGGTATCCATAAGTGGGTTGTAGAGAGAAAAAGAGTGCCAAGATAGAATTTTGAGAGAGATTAACATTGTCGGGATAAATAAAGGAAGAGGAACCCACCAAGGAGATTGAGAATAAAATCTGCAGGTGGCAAGAGAGTTATAGAAGAGCATGGCCTGCCAGAAGCACAGGGAGGAGATAGATTTTTCCAGAAGGGAGAGGTTCACAGCTCTGAGTGCTACAGGTGGATCAAGAAAGATGACAACTAAAGCATTAGTTGGACTAGGCACTTAGGAAGTTCTGGGTTACTTGCACCAGAGTCCTTTTAGTGTGACATGAGAAGGGTGGAAGCCTGATTCAAGTGGCCTAGGGAGCAAGTGGAAGGTGACGATTGAGGAGATCTACTTCTCAATAAGTTTGAGAAGCTTGACTATGGTGAAGGGGGTGGCAAACACAGGGAGGTTGGATTTCTTGGTTTGATTTTTGTTTTTCTGAAAGCTGTCATAGACTTTGGCCACAGTAACATAGCCAGATGTTTAGAGGCTGAAGATACAGGAAAGAGGGGGTATATTAGTCAACCCTGTGGCATGAACTAAGATAGGAGAGGATGAAATCAAAGGAACACGTAGCGGGGCCTTAGCTTGTCCCTTAAGAGCAGAGGAAGAAAAATGTGGAGACCTTAAGAGTCAGGGAATTTGAGGCAAACAACTTCAATGTTTTCCATGAAGTAGGAGGAAGGCAAGGTCAACTGCTAAAGGGGAATGGGGAGAAAGCAGAGAAGAGCAAGGAAAGGCTTGAGGGTTGGCCAAGGCTAATATTTTCACCATTCCCTCCATAGGGGCTTTTACAAACAGGAAGAAACAGGAGAAATACAGGCATTATGTTGCCTAGGAAACACAGTGATTTGCTAAAGCAATAGTAGGTTCTTTTGAATCTTATTAACCCTTTCATTTCCACTTCCACCGAAAAGAGAACTAGCCAGTGAATGGGGATGTAGTCTCAAGAAAATATGGGGGTATGGGTATCCCTGGGACAAGAGACAAATAATAGGAGAGACCATCAAAGAAGCAGCAGGCTGTAAAGTGTCAAAGATCAATTTCCCCTATTTCCTTGTGTTTGTGAGCGCCAACCAGAAATGTCTAGGGTTAATAAGGAGGAATTATTCTTTCCTTGATTTTTATTTTTCTGTATGGCAGGATAACCTAATTGAAAAATTGACTGTCTCCCGTTTCCTCTGCTATAGGCTCACCACTACACAAAATTAATTTTTGTCTTTCTTGCTTTTGCCACAAAGGGTGGCCAGGGCTTTGTGACAAAGGAGATCTGAACTTTACTTCTGTCAGGAGTAAAGAGGACTTTGTTGCTGAAAGGCGTAGGTTATGAAAAAACGTGGGGCTGAGAGTGAAGGCCTCTGAGGGTGGGAGGAGCGGAGTGTGGGTCTGCCTCAGCCAGGGCTAGACCCTGCGAGATTGGGCACACATTACAGTTGGAAGGCAGTGTCCCAGTGTCCAAGATCCCTGCCTCCCCTGACTCAACTCCTGAGAAGCCCAGAGCAGAGGGTTTGTAAATTCTACTGTCGGAGGCTTTCCCTCCAGATTTAGTTGTCCCCACCAAGCTGATGCTGGTCCATCACTCTTGGTGACTTTAACATCCACGTGGATGACCCATTACCCACTCTGACCATCCACTTTTTTGACTTTCTTCACCTCCAATCAACTTTTTCTCTACCTCACATCTGCCACCTCTCTCCATCAAACACTATACTTTGTCAAAAGCCCAACCCTGGTTAAACCCAACCATCCCCTCTAACTGCACATAAACAACTGAACACTGTGGTAGAAAGCACATTAGTCTCCTGGCTGGTCTCACATGAAAAAAAAATATGGAAAAGAAGAAGTAAAACTGTTTTATTAACAGATGACATGATCATCTATGGAAAAATCCAATGGATTCTACAAATAAGCTATTAGAACTAATGAGGGAAGTACTAAAGTTGCATGATATGAGATCGATATATAAATATCAATTTTTTCTATTCATAGCAATGAATGATCAGAAATTAAAATGAAGAAAGATACCACTTATAATAGCATCAAAATGTGAAATACTCAAGGACAAAAATGCATACATATTATATGATTCCATTTATATAAATTTCCAGAAAATGCAATCTAATATAAAGACAGAAAGCAGCTACCTGGGCATAAGGAATGGCAGGGGCTCATTTGAACATTTTTGACCAAAATTCACAAATGGAACATGCTATCCAATGATTATACTACAAGAAGCACAGTCCATTCTCTCTCTCACTTTCATTCTCTAGGAGTACTCTAAAATATCACTTCCCTCGTCTCTAAACCTCCAGTATCCTCTCACTAACCTCATTCTCAGCTGATGGCCTTGAATCCTTTTTCATTAAGAAAAGGAAGCAATTAGATGGAGACTCTATTATCTCTCCTCCACCAAACCCACCAATTCACGTGTGCACTGGCATTCTCTATTTTCCTGCTTGGCACAGTGCAGGGAGTGTCCTTCCTCCTATCAAGGGCCTTATCCTTGTACTCTGCACCCATTTGCCTCACATATTTGGAAGACCTCAGCTCCCAGAGTTATCCTTTCTCTCTCCTGCATGTTAATACCATGCTCTCTTATGTACAGATAAACACACTCTAGCAGGGGTGTCCAACCTGTGGCCCATGTTAATTTTGTGAGGACCTTTTTTTGCTTATCTGTGGTGTTGAATATCATGAAAAGTCTGCATGGATTTTTTTTTTTTTTTTTTTTTTTTTCTAATTGGCTTTTGATAGTGTTTGTGTATTTATTGCGTGGCCCAAGACAACTCTTATTTTTCCAGCTCTCAGCAGAGAAAAAAAAAAAAAGGTTGTACACCTCTGCCTAGTGTTTCTTCTCTTTTAAAATGCCTTCTGCAACTCCAGATCTTCCTTCTGGCTACTGCCCCATTGTTCTGCTCCCTACAAACCCAAACTTTTATAAAGCATTGTCTATACGCATTATCTCCACAACCTCACCTCTCATTTTCTCCTCCAGCCAAACCTTTGGGTATTTGCCCCCACGAGGCCTTTAACACAATTCTTGTCTATGTGTCAATTCCATGGACATTTTTGTAACCTTGCCTTCCTTACTCTGTCTCTCAACATTTGCTAGAGTTGATCACTGCACCTTGAAATACTTTCCTTACTTGGTTTCTGGAACACATCTTCTGACGGTTTTCTCTTTTTTCATTGGCTTCTCCTCAGTGGCTTATACCAGTTCCACCTTCTTTAGCAGATTTTCATGTGTTGAAATGCCCCAGATATGTCCTGGACCAGTATCTGTTCTCATTCTCTCCATAAGCGATTTCATTCAATCCTATGGCTTAAAATGTTATTCATATACTTATGACTCACATATTTCAATTTTTTACCCTGGCCTACCCCTGGATTCCAGATCCTATATGCAGTAAGGCATACTTGATGTTACTAGGTATCAGACTCTTTACATGTCCTAACAGAACTTCTCATTTTGTCCTTGTATTAGTCAAGGTCCAGGGGTAAGAAAAACAGACACTGTTTAGTTATTTTGAGGAGAAAGAGATGTAACAGGGCGACGCCTGTGGCTCAGTGGGCAGGGCGCCGGCCCCATATACTGAGGGTAGCAGGTTCAAACTTGCCCCGGCCAAACTGCAACAAACAAATAGCCGGGCATTGTGGCCGGCGCCTGTAGTCCCAGCTACTCGGGAGGCTGAGGCAAGGGAATTGCCTAAGCCCAGGAGTTGGAGGTTGCCATGAGCTGTGTGACACCACAGCACTCTACTGTGGGTGATAAAGTGAAACTCTATCTCTACAAAAAACAAAACAAAACAAAGAAAGAAAGAAAAGAAAAATAAAGAGATGGGAATTAAGAGCTTATGAAAATCAGCAAAAAAAAAAAAAAAAATCAACAAAAGGACTGGAGAAACAAGCTATAGCCTCAGGTTGTAAGAATGACTCCTAGGTCTCTCTGTCACTAAATAGACTGTGACCTCTGCCCTTAGTCAGGAAAATGACCAATCAGGAAGCCTCCACTAGGACTATTAACTCCAAGAATATGACACAATAGCTGCAATCCAGAAAAGCTGAGTCACTAGCACCGTCACTGTAAACTGACCTCCACCAGCCATGAAACCAGTAACCACGACACAGGAACACTGAGTTGGGTGGCTGCCATTATCGCCAAAGTCTCTTGACTGCCATTTCTCTCTCTCCCTTGCCCCCTCCTCAAATTAGCTAATACATGACACCTTGTACATGCAAGGCACTATTCCAAGTTCCATTCTTACATTATTACTATTAGTATACCATTTTACAGAGGAGTAAACTGAGGTAGAGAGAGGTTAAGTAGCCTGTGATTATACAGCTAGTGAGTTGTAAATGCAATTATCTGCCCTACTGTTATCTCTGAACAGCTCTTTGTCACTTTTCCACATATCTAAATTTCTTTATGAACATAATTTTAGTGACTACAGAAGATATAATCATATGTATTTATCATAATGTATTTGATCATTATTCTATTTTGCATATTCAGGTTTATTTCTAATATTTCTTCATGAATAATAACTCTGTAATGAGCACTCTGTATACAAATTATTTTGCTTATTTCTGAGCATTGGTATAAACCTCTTAAAATTCAACTCCTGGGTCAAAGGCTATGATGATTTCTAAACGTAGAATTTGGGGCTCATATTTGGGGCTCATAAATACTTTTAATGCACTTGAGTATATTAATGGGCATACCAACCAGTAATATACAAGAGCATTTTTCTGACTGTGCCCTCCTCACTTAAACTGGGCATTTTTGTCTTTATAAGTTTTTCGCTATAAGTATGTTCCGCGCAATATTGACATACTTATGTTAAAGAAGACATTGTTTTTCTGCAATTCACATTTAACTCTGCTCTGTATTTTACCTGGCAATACTTCCTGTGGGGGATGTCCAAATCCTCATTTTTGAGGTTAATTTTCCATTTTGAGTCTGGAAGACAAGGCTGTGGCTTCCAACTATGGAAACAAAGGGAAACACACATTGCCTTCCCCCATAGAGGCCCCAGGATCTCATCAAAGACTTTGAATCTTGAAAGGTTTATACAAAAACGGGGCAGTTGCGAATGCATTCATAGAAACTGCAGCTAGCAGAGACCCGGAAAGCCAGTGTTGGATCAGTGGAGTTCAGAGGCAGCAGTGTTTTATGGTGGTGGCGTCTAGAGGTAGTGGATGGAGGTGGCTGTTGGCAGCAGTGACATACTGACCAAGCTAGTCCCATGGCATAATATTGACTTTGGTTATACCCTGTTTCCTGCCTATTTCCCTAGCCTGGTTCATCTGCCTTTCAGTTGATTCTGTGAAATGCCCAGTAAGTTCCTCAGTTCAGCCAGAGTAACTTTCTGTTGTTTGCAACCAAGAACCCTGACAGTCAAAAATACAAGCCTAGATAGACTGACGAAAAATTGAAATCATATTTTTTCAATAAAAAGTCTATATTCCTAAAAATGGAGTTATAAAGAAATTGTAACCAAATAAATGATTGTTTAAGGGAAAGGCATTTCATTTCGAATTTTCCAAAATAAGCACTAGATGGCGCTATGCAGTAATACATTGTTGGTTGTGATATAGCCCAAACAACAAGGGTGGAGACCTGTTGTACTACACTGTCAACAGGTATAACTAACATTAATTGACGCCTAACATGTACCAGAAACTGTTCTATGTGTTTTATAGCACAGTCTCATTTCTGGCAACCAACAAAACAGGTACTTTCATTACCCACATTTTACAGAAGAAGAAACCAAGGCACATTCAGGTTAACTAACTTGTCCAAGATCAGAAAATTATGTCGTGATGAAGATAAGATTTGAAACAAAGAAGCCTGGCTCCAGAAGCAGTTCTCTTGACAGTATGCCCTACCACCTCTCTGTGATGTAACTGTTATTTACTGATTGCCAACTGTGTACTGGACTCAGAGCCAGGTATTTTGTACAATGAGATCTTTATTGCCATTTTCCATATGAGGAAACTGGGGCTTGGAGAGACTCAATAGCAAGTTCACATTCCAATGCTCCCAGAGAAAACACCAAGAGCATTTGTAAATGTAACTCCATGACAATAATAATAACAAGCTAAATAAATGAAATTAAAAAAAAAAAAAAACAATGGCTGTGACTTTAGAGAGCAATTTCACTTTGGAGAGAGGGAAAATAGATTTTGAAAGTGGTTGGTATGGTAAATTATTCCTTTTCATGTCAGCTCTTTATACAGGTGTGGCCAAAATATTTCCCTCCTTAGCTCCCTCCCTTTTGGGAGCTAAAGAAGGCAGGAAGGTCAAAGGCAAAAATGGAGTCTAGTTCATATGGGCTCTTGCATTGCTCATTATGTGGATGTTGTTTCATGATCAAAGTAGGTGAATTAGGCAGGCTCCAAAATGGGGAACTTAGGTGGCTTCTGGGGAGGAACCAGCGCCCCTAAACAAAATGATTGTAATATTTATCTGGAAAAGTGAACAAACTTAAATAGTTAAGAGAAGTTCGAGACAGAGGAGCAATGTTACTGAAATACATTATAAAACTGCCACATTCAAAACAGGGTAATAGTGGTGCAAAAAGAGAGAGCTCAATGGAACAAAACGGACAGCCTAAAACAAAACAAAGCAAAAATAGGTGTATGAATTTATAAGGCAAAGGAAAAGATCACAATTCAGTGAGAAAGAGAAGGATTATTCAAGAAATCACACTGGGATAGTTGTGATCTGGGAAGAAATAATCACAGAATATGTTGAAATAAACTATAATTTGTTTCTTCTATCTGCAACTTGTACCCTTTGACCAACATCTTCCCATTCCCTGTCTCCTCTCCATCCCCAGCCCCTGGTAACCATCATTCTATTCTCTGCACCTATGAGTTTGTTTTGGATTCTGCATATAAATGAGAACATGTGGTATTTGTCTTTCTGTACCTGGCAGCAAAGATGTTTTTAAAATCATGACCCCCAACATTCTAAAAGACTTTCATGTACTGGTAAGGAGGACAGATTGCTCTAGCCTTCCTGGATGAAAATTTGTCAAGATACATCAAGAAACTTAAGATAAGTTTGAGACTTTTGTCCCAGAAATTTCTAATCTAGGATTTTTTTTTTTTTTTTTTTGAGATAGTCTCATTACGTCACCCTCAGTAGAGTGCCATTGCATCACAGCTCACAGCAACCTCAAACTCTGGGGCTTAAGTGATTCTCTTGCCAGAGCCTCCCAAGTAGCTGGGACTACAGCACCCACCACAATACTCAGCTATTTTTTGTTGCAGTTGTCACTGTTGATTTTAGCTGTACCGGGCTGAGTTCGAACCCGCAAGCCTCGGTGTATGTGGCTGACGCCCTACCCACTGAGCTACGGGAGCCGCCTCTAGTCTAGGAATTTTTCTTGAGGAAATACTAGTAATACAGATGGAGATTTGGGTGCAAAGATATTATTCATTTCAGTCCTGTGATTAACCTGAGAAGAATCATTAGGAGAATAGTTAAAGTATGAGACAGCCAATATAAGAGAATGTCATGCAGCCATCAAAAACGTTGTTTGCAAAGAATTCTTACTGATATAGGAAAATATAATAAGTCAGATAATCTAGATGAAGTGAATAAATTCGTAGAAGTACACATATTATCAAAATTGCCTTAGCAAGAAACAGAAAAGCTGAACAGACCTATAAAAAAAGATTTAATCAATGATCAAGAACCTCTCCTGATCACACCTACAACCTTTATTCCCCATCTATATGTTTTATAAACAAGAGCCATTTTGCGAAGAAAAAACTACAAATAGTTTGAAGTTCAGGTTCTGGACCAAGGTAACGTGGAAGGTGGGTAAGGTTTGTTTTTACCTTCCCCTTCATATGTTTTTGATTATCTCAGTGGCATTGTTTTCTCTGTCTAGTGGCCTTCTGGTATCATCCCTTTCCCCTCCAGCAAAAGTTTCCTTAAGGCAAAGAGCAAGTAAATTAATTTATACTCAGTTGTACTTGACTGATAAACAGGCATCCTCAAACTTTTTAAACAGGGGGCCAATTCACTGTCCCTCAGACCGTTGGAGGGCCGGACTATAGCTTTTTAAAAAAAAAAACAAAACTATAAACAAATTCCTATGCACACTGCACATATCTTATTTTGAAGTAAAAAAACAAAACGGGAACAAATACAATCACACCGCCTCATGTGTCCCGCCAGCCGCAGTTTGAGGACCCCTGTGAGTAGAACCTCCATAGTTGACCACCTCCCTACATTGACCACCTCCTTAAGTTGACCAAATTTTTATAGACAGGACATGCACCACAGGTACATATCAGTATGGAACATCTAGTTCCTTTATGTTGATGACCTCTGTATGCTGATCAGTTTGTTACAGTCCCTTGGGTCATCAGCTTACAGAGCTTCTAGTATATATGCTTTCTCCTAGGAATATTTGCATGTTAATAGAGGCCAATGCCCTAGCCAACAGATTAAATCTTTAACGGCCTGGCATTCAAGGGCATTCACTACCTCCCCCACCAGTCTTCCATCTCACTCCCCCCCTATATAAACTGAGCTACAGAAACAGTCTCTTGCTTTTCCAGTCAAATGGCTCTACTTTCTGTCCCCTATCTCCTCCCGCTCCTACCATCAGGTGCTCGAGTGTCTCCAGATTTCCTTCCATTTAGAAGCTTTCTTGCCTACCTTCTTAAATTTTTACCCATCCTTCAGGCCCACCTAAATCCCACATCCCCCTGAATTCTTTTTTTTCTTTTAATTTATCCATTAGATCCATGACTATTTCTTGAGCACTTTACTATCTTCATGGCACTGCTCCCAGGTATAGGAGCTACAGTGGTGACTAAAACAAACGTGGGTCCTGGCATCATGGAACTGAATTTATTGGGAAACATTGACAGCAAATAAGTAAAGAAGTATATGTAATAATTACACATTGTGATGCTGCACTGAAGGAAAAGAATAGGGTGCAGGGAGAGAGAATCATGAGGTCAGAGGAATCAGCTGCCTTGAGTAGGCCAGCTGTTCCCAACCGCTTTCTAATTTAAGGCCTTACAGATTTACTGGGCTCAGGTACCTACTCAAAATTTTGTTTGGTATCTTCTATGTGTTAGTCCCTGTGCAGTCATACTAAGTGCCACAGATAGAACATTTGCTATAAGTCAGGCACTGTGCTCATTTAATCCTAAAAATGACTCCTTGAGTGTATTATTATTATTATCACTATTTTACAGATGAGATGGCTGAGCCACACAATGGTTTCGGTACTTTCTCAAGGTCATTCATTTAGTGACAAAGCTGAGGCTCCCACCCAGATCGTGTGGATCCGGAGTTCACCCACTTAACCACAATATTCTCTTGTACTCTGTGAGATGTGTACATGTGGTGTATATTTTTGATGGGGGATGGGACACAGTCGAAGAGATTAGCCTAGCCAGGGATCTACCAGCACGCGGCTCTGACCACCTCATGCCAGACAGAAAGGAAAAGAAATCTACTTTTTCTGGGAGCTGGGAAATGGGGTGCGTAGGCACTAGGGTTCACAAGATGGATCTTGACTGAATTTGCATTTGTTTGATGGAGAAGAGAAACAGAATGAGAAGCTAGGCTAGGGCAGTGGAGGGTGGGGGATGGGCTGTGCTTATTTGGCTTCTTCCTTCCATTTTTGGAAATATGTATCCTCTTTCCCCAGGGAAGGTGTCCATTTCTTCATGTGGAAGGCAAATCCTGGCATTGAAGAGGCACAGAAGAAAGGTCACATGACACCCTCTGCTTTCCAGACAGGGAAAGATGGTAATTATAAGAACCATGATGATTGAACTGTTAAAGGTGCACGCAGTCTCCTACAGTGAGAGACAAGTTACAGCTCTTTTTGTTAGGGGACAGCAGGAAAACTGAAAATTTGTCCTCAATCTAGAAAATTGTAATTTCCCATTAGTGAGCTTTCCCTTGGCTCCTGAAAATCCTTTTAGTAATTTTATCCTGGATAATTGACACATTTTTTGTTAACAGAATTTGTCTGGATTTTAGAGAATATACCGTCCCGTGACTCTACCTTCTGGAATCTTCCCCCTCCCTAATTGTTTCCACAGTGTGCTGAGCATAGACTAGATGCCTCAATTTCCCCATCTGCAGGAGATTAAATGGGATATTGGAAGGGAAATAACAATAAACCTTTGTCAGCACAGAGCCTGGCCCACAGTAGGCTTCTCCTCATTAATGTTAATATGATTATTAAGATTTGTGGGTTGGGCATGGATTTGTTTGGTTTGGTTTTGGAAAAGCAAGCTGGAAAAAGAGGTATTTGATGGGATCACGGGGGCAGGGAGAAGAAATCTTCCTGTTCCCAGTGCTTCTAAACATATACAACCTCTAAGGTCAGCCTGACTAGGGTTATTTTAACCATTACAAATTTAAGAAATGTTTCTAACCAGACACTAAAACAACTCCCATCTCTCTTGGCTTGTTTCTTAATCCAGGGCAAGCATAGATACCCTCCAAACCACTGCCTTATTTCCCTGTGGAAACCAGCCTATATAAACTTAAAACTGAACCAGCAACACCTTCTTGCTGCCTGCTTCTTTTTTCTTGGCCTCTGGAAGTATCCCACTGATTTTCAATTCTGGTCTCAGCATGAACCTCCTCCTGGCTCTGCTCTTCTAAGTCGATGTACCTCATTTGCTATGGTTCCATAAAGTATAAAATAACCAAGAGCCTTACATAAGAATTAGTCATACCACTCCTCTCCTTCATTTTACAAGGGAGAATGCACCAGAAGTGTGTGTGTGTGTGTGTATTGACTTGGTCAAGGTCACATGTGGAGTTTGTGGCACAGCCCTGTCTAGGACTTGGAGACTTTGCAAATATAGCATTGCTTTAGTTGTTTAGCTCCATGAGGCTGACAGCCACCGTTGTTAAAAAGACTGGCCACGCACATCTCCCGGGTATAAATTCAAACCAAGTCATGAGAGTGGCCAAGCATGATTATGAACTATTATCTCACTATGACTATCCTGCAGAGACGTCTCAGGACTCCCAGCCTGACCCTACAGCAGAACTAACCTTGGACAGGAGGAATGAAGCCTGATTTTGGCATGAGCTCATCATGCCTTTCCCTTTCCATTAGAAGATTTTGGCACTCGGTAAACACTGTTTAGGAGAGTAATTCCACAACCAGGAGAAGAAGATGGCCTGCAAAGCTGTTTTGTTCTTCCATGATGCCTTGTGCACGGTGGGCACTTGATAAATATTTATTAAGGAAATTTCATATAGCTCTGAGAGAACATATTCTTGGCAAGGTAGAGGAAGATATGTGTTGGACTGTGCATTGAGAACATCCTTGATAGCTCATAAAATGGGGAGTTGAATTAAATGCCTGCCGGATGCTGAGGAAAGACATGCTCACGAATCCCAAGGAAGTAAGATGAGCGCAGTTCATCCTTACGTCCAGGATCCTCAGCGATGTACTGCCGAGGCCAAGGAAACCTTAGGTCATCCGAAATGTGTACACCAACGCTTTCATGGGATTTGTTGGGCTTTGGGTTTTCTTTTGGTAGGTTTCGTTTAAGCCTTTTTCTTTTCACCTGATAGCTTCATCATCAGAGAAAATAGTCCTTGTACGTACCCACTTTTACCTTATCCTCAGGCTTTCTTACTTTTAATAAAGGTGGGTTTAGAAAACTTAAAAGTGATTGCTAAATATGTTTGACAGTGAAAATGCAGCTACTTTTCAGGGTGTATACATATTTAACATATTGAAGGGCTTTGCACAAGACACGGATGCAGAAATCTCCCTGACCTTTTTTTTTTTTTTTTTTTTTTTGAGACAGAGCCTCAAGCTGTTGCCCTGGGTAGAGTGCCGTGGTATCACAGCTCACAGCAACCTCTAATTCCTGGGCTCAAGCGATTCTCCTGTCCCCGTCTCCCAAGTAGCTGGGACAACAGGTGCCCACCACAACACCCGGCTATTTTTTGGTTGCAGCCATCATTGTTGTTTGGCGGGCCCGGGCTGGATTCGAACCTGCCAGGTCAGGTGTATGTGGCTGACGCCTTAGCTGCTTGAGCCACAGGCGCCGAGACTCCCTGACCATTTTTCATATCACAGTTCTATTGAGATATAGTTCGCATACCATAAAGTTCATTCTTTTGACGTGTATAATTCAGTGGTTTTTTGGCATATTCATAGGGTTGTTCATCTATCACGACTAATTTTAGAATGTTTTTGTCACTCCAAAGGAAACCCAGTGCCCATTAACAGTTACTCTCCTTTCCCTCCTCCCCCAGGCCCCTGCAACAACTCATCTGCTTTCCATCTCTATGAATTTGTCTATTCTGGCAATTGTGTGGTCTCTCTGATCTCTCTACATCGCGTTCCCGTAATGAGCCTTCCGTGCTATCTTCTGAGCACTCTTGTCCACTTCATCTTCTAGGCAACAAGCACCAGAGAAGATATCATTGGGACAGTGGTTTTAGGAATGCACCCAGAACGACAAGGACCTGAGAAGGTGGTATCACAAAGGTCATCACTCTCTTTGTCTATCTGGCCTTCAATGTTCAGAAAGATCTGGGATGGTGGAGTCACGGTGCAGCCCTCAGGGCTAGTGCTGCCGAGCAACATCGCACACCTGAGGCCTATTTCCAGATCTGTTTCCATATCCCCTCACAGTGAAGCATCACGTATGTCACTCGCCCAATTCAGACCATTAGGCCAACAGAGCTTCTCAGAACCTTTGTTACCAGGCAGTGTAAAGGGACACAACTGGAAGATATGGCTGGTGGTAAAAGCATCACATTCCTAGTTCTGGTTGCCACGGCAATCTGGACAGTCCTTAAACTCGAGTCAACATTGAAAGTCACATTTTGCTTTGCTCTCTCTCCTTTAAGGCAGATTTCTTCTGTGGAAAATGCTGGAGTCTCCCTTGTAGGTTTTGAAAAGAAAAACAACAACAACAAAAACAGAAAAAAAAAAAAAAAAAAAAAAGCAAAGAAAATGCTGAGGGACAAGAAAATTGGGAAGCTGGCCCAGTGCCATCTACCCAATCCCAGGATCTCCTAAGCCTATGAAAACTTTCCAGTTGTATTCCTTCTATTTACAGGAATCGGTCTCAAGCCACCTACTCCACCATAGTGCCTCACTTAGGTGTCTTGCTATCCCCAGGACAGAGCTGACATGTACCTCCCTTTCTCTCCTCTCCATGCTGAGAACCCCTCTCTTTTGTTCTTTCTCATAAAGGCAGTATCATAGCTCCAATTCCCCTGGTTGGAAACTCTATGACAGGGGTGTCCAACCCACAGCCCGTGGGCCATGTATAGCCCAGGATGGCTATGAATGCGGCCCAATACAAAACAGTAAATTTACTTAAAACATTGAGATAATTTTGGTGATTTTTTTGGTGGAACATGATTGTATGGTTCTCCAGCATAAACTTTGTAGACGACAATGGGTTGCAGTATCACGTAAAATAACCGTATGCATGCTCTCACTATTCGTATGCATGAGTGGCTTCAATTTTATGGCAGTGTGTGGCTTCCAGTATGTTAATTTCCAAGCGAAGACAGTCAAAGTGACTCCATCAGATGTTACATGAGCTCGTGGTGACTTGGCAAGGCAGTGATCATCAATAATAGTTTGACCTATCTTTGCAACATTAGGTGTTTAATGTTATTTAGAAGTCAGGTAAGCATTTTTATTTGGTTATGAAGGGTACCTCCACCCCTCCGTGGGGCCTCACACATGGCACACAACGCTTTACATTTGGCCCTCTGCCTTGCCCTGCATCAGCAGCTGAGATGTGTAAGGGTCCAAACCCTGATTTCTATTTTCCTGTCAATTAATTTTCATAATAAAAGTAAATACAATCCTTTATCTATTATGATTTTAATCCCAGCATGTCTTTCACAGGACCCAAAGAGAAAAATTACGGATGAAGGAGGATTGTACAAAGAAAACTGAACAGATGACTATGTTTTTGTCGAGGCAAATAGTAAGGCACTCTGCCTAATTTGTAGGGAATTTGTGTAAGTTTTCAAAGACTATAATTTGAAAAGGCATTCTATGTAAGAACATGCTGCCAAATTCAATGTGTGTGAAAGATTGTGTGGCAAGGATAACAGACCTGAAAAAAGTCTGTCTTCTCAACAAAAAAAGATTTTTTGAGACAGAGTCTCCCTATGTCGCCCTTGGTAGAGTGCTGTGATGTCACAGCTCACAGCAACCTCCAACTCCTTGGCTTAGGCAATTCTCTTGCCTTAGCCTCCTGAGTAGGTGAAACTATAGGCACCTTTCACACGCCCAGCTATTTTTTCTTTTTTGGCTGGGGCCGGATTTGAACCCGCTACCTCTAGTATATGATGCTGGCACCCTACTCCTTTGAGCCACAGGCACCGCCCAACCCAGCTATTTTTTGTTGCAGTTTGGCCGAAGCCGGGTTCGAACCCACCACATTCGGTATATGGGGCCAGCGCCCTACTCAATGAGCCACAGGTGCTACCCATGTGGTAGCATGTTTAATAGCAAAAAACCCATGACGAACAATTTACTGATGGTAAGTTTATTAAGCAATGTAGGGAAAGCATGGTAGATATTATTTGCCCTGAGGAAGGGGGGGAGCTATTTCTATGGCTGATGTTTAAAAGCATCACGTTCCTAGTTTGGGTTGCCATGGCAATCTGGACAGTCCCTAATCTCGAGTCAACATTTAAAGTCACACAAAAATAAGTTTATCCCACCAGACTATAGCCAGGTGAACTGAAGAAATTGGAAAATATCTTGAAAGAAGTTTGGAGAGAAAAGCTGCTAATTTAAAATTTTATGTTTTGATGATGAATGACAGCACTGATGCTCCAAATACTGCTCAACTTACCATTTTATTAGAGGTGTCAGTGACAAAAACAATGTCTCTGAAGAAATGGCTTCTTTAGTGCCATTAAAAAACACAACTAAATCAAGAGATTTATATGTAGTATGAAGCAGTAAAATTATGTTAAAATGATGGTGCCCTGGGGGTGGTAGGTGAAAGAGAGGGACTTGTAAAAACGCAATTGCTGCCCCAAAGTCATGTTTGATGAAGTAGCATCATATAGCACAGGAAAAACTTGGTGTGCAAAAGCCTTAAAAATGGATAAAGTCATGCAAATTGCCATCAAGACTGAATTTCCTAAGGGCCAAGGGATTGAATCATTGCCAATTGCAGGATTTCCTTTAAAGTACTAATGCTGACTATGGAGACATCATTTACTTTTGGAAGTAAGATGGCTAAGTCCACGACGAATGTTGAAAAGATTTTATGATTTGTGGCATGTTATCAAGTTGTTTCTGGCATCAAAACTCAGCAGGAACAATGCACTGGTGTATGGCACTTCCTGTGTGAAGGGCACAGCCACAACTTAGACTTTACCTTACAAATGCAAACAAATGTAACCTAATTGTGTGTGACCTCATGTTAATCAGAAATTAAAGAAAACAACAAATTTGTGTCAGAACTTAATGATGAAAATTAGCTCACAGATTTAGCATTTTCAGTGAATTTAACTGCTCATTTCAATGAGTTAAATATGTGTCTTTAAGGTGACAACCAACTTATCAATACAATGTTTCAAACCATAGCAGCATCCCAAATGGAACTGAAATTATGGCAAGCTCAAATTAAGGCAAACAATTTTATGCATTTTGACATGTTGGCTAAACATAGTCCTGTGAACAGCAAAAAATATGCAGCCTTGCTTTACAATTTGATGCAAGAATTTGAAAACAGATTTCAAGATTTCTGGGAAAATAATCACATTTTTGTGCATTTGTGATTCCCTTTTCAGGCGACATAAATATGTTACCTACCAATATTGAAAGGGAATGCACAGGGGCTGCACGCTAACATTCAACTTAAAGAAAAAAATTGATCATATCTCTTTACTGCACTTTTATAGGTCAGATCTTCCCAGAAACAAACATCTCTCGCTTCACAATCATGTCTTATTCATGTCTTCGCTTTTTGGCAGCACCCACATTTGCGAGCAACTATTTTCGAGAACGAAGCACATTAAGAGTAAAATTATAACCAGAATATCAGATGAGCACCTTGAGAACTCACCAAGAATTGCAACTACTTCCATTGAGCTAGATATTGATACTTTCGTTTCTCAAATACAATGTCAAATATCCCACTAGTTTTATATTGCCCACTTTTTCTTTAGCTTTTACAATAATATAAAAAAAATCAAACATGTTTTATTACTTGGATATGTACATTTTCTATATTATTGACTGCAAACTTGGATCTGCTGGATGATTTTAAAAGACTCTCCGAATGGGCCACTCTATATTACAATGATTATGTGAGGGTTTTTTGCTTATCTGTGGTGGTGGATATTACAAACATTACGCATGGATCTTTCATTTCTTCATCAGCTTTTGTTAGTGTTTATGTATTTAATGTGTGGCCCAAGACAAATCTTCAACTCTTCTTCCAATGTGGCTCAGAGAAGCCAAAAGGTTGGACTCACCTGCTGTATGGTCACCTTTAACTCTTCCTTTCCTTCATACCCAAAACAAGGCCCCAGTACTCAGAATCTGTCACCTTGATTCCTTACTGGACAACCTGCCTCTAGTTCTGCCTCTTAACATACCAGCCTCGGTCTCCCGGAATGTTAGGGTTACAGGTGTAAGCCACTGTGCCCAGCTCTGTTTTTGTATTTTTTTTTTTTTTTTTTTTTTTTTTGAGACAGATTATCACTATGTCACCCTTGGTAGAGTGCTATGGCATCATGGCTCACAGCAACCTCCAATTCTTGGGCTTAAGAGACTCGCTTGCCTCAGCCTCCCAAGTAGCTGGAAATACAGTCACCCACCTATTTTTTGGTTGTAGTTGTCATTGTTATTTGGCAGGCCCGGGCTGGGATCAAACCCACCAGCTCCAGTGTATGTGGCTGGCACCCTAGCCGCTGAGCTACAGGCACCAAGCCTATTTTTGTATATTTTAAGTCAAAGTTGTAAGTGTTCCCTTCACTCAGAATGTGTGCATTGTATCAGCTAGGTGTGAATTACTCTACCCTCCGCCACCTACTTGATTTCCATGAAGTTTTACTTCCATATGTGCATGTAAGTGAGAATTGACTAGTTCCAATTGAGTATTGACTACATGTAATGTTTGTTTATCCATTCTTGTGATACTTCACTTTGAAGAATGGTCTCAAGTTCCATCCAGGTTGTTACAAAAGATACTAGTCACCATTTTTTTTTGTGGCTGAGTAATCAGTACTCCATGGTACATATATACTACATTTTATTAATTCACTCATGTATTGATGGGCATTTGGGTTGTTTCCACATCTTTGCAATTGTGAGTTGAGCTGCTATAAACATTTGCGTGCAGTTGTCTTTATGATAAAAATGTTTTCTTTTTCTTAAGGCAAGTACCTAGTAGTGGGATTACTGGGTCGAATCCTAGATCTACTTTTAGTTCTTTGAGGAATCTTTCCAACTACTTTCCATAGAGATTGTACTAGCTTGCAGTCCCACCAACAGTGTATTAAGAGTTCCTTTCTGCATTCATACCAACATCTGTTGTTTTGAGACATAGTAATAGGAACCCTTCCCACTGAAGTTAGGTGATGTATCATTGTGGTTTTGATTTGCATTTCTCTGATGATTGAAGACATTCAGCATTTCTCATGTGTGTTTTGGCCATTAGACTATTTTCACTTGAAAAGTTTCTGTTCATGTCTTTTGCCCACTTTTTAAAAAATGTTAGGTTAATGTGAGGGTACAAACAACTAGGTTACAATATTTGTGTGTTAGGTATATTCCCTTTTGTAGTTGGATCCCACACCCAAAAGGCGTGCCATATACCCTTACATTGTGCTCATTAAGTTGGCACACACCAATCCTCTCCCCTCCTCCCCTCTCCTCCTCCCTTGGTTCCCCACCACAACTTGAATTAAATTAAGGTTTTCTCTTGTGTGAGTGTGATTTAGATCATCTACTGGCTTCATATTAGTATTGAGTACAATACTAATTGGAAAAGTATTTGCTTTTCCATTCTGTGATACTTTACTAAGAAGAATGTGTTTCAACTCCATCCAGGTTACTACAAAGCTGTAAAGTCACCATCTATTTTTAATATTTTGCTCACTTTTTAAAAATTAAATCATAGCTATGTACATTAATGCAATCATGGGGTACAATGTGCTGGTTTTATATACAATTTGAAATATTTTCATAAAACTGGTTAACATAGCCTTCACAGCATTTTCTTACTTATTATGTTAAGACATTTATATTCTACATTTAATACATTTCACATGTACCCTTGTAAGATGCACCATAGGTGTGGTCCCACCAATTACCCTCCCTCCATTCGTCTTCCCCCCTCCTCCCTCTCCCCATTCCCCATATTCTCAGGCTATAATTGGGTTATAGCTTTCATATGAAAGCTATACATTGGCTTCATAGTAGGGCTGAGTACATTGCATACTTTTTCTTCCATTATTGAGATACTTTGCTAAGAAGAATATGTTCCAGCTTCATCAATGTAAACATAAAAGAGGTAAAGTCTCCATCTTTCTTTAAGGCTGCATAATATTCCATGGTATACACATACCACAACTTATTAATACATTTGTGGGTTGATGGGCACTTGGGCTTCTTTCATGACTTAGAAATTATGAATTGGGCTGCAATAAACATTCTGGTACAAATATCTTGGTTATAATGTGATTTTTGGTCTTCTGGATATATACTTGGTAGAGGAATTGTAGGATCGAATGGCAGGTCTATTTTTAGATCCCTACGTGTTCTCCAAACATCTTTCCAAAAGGAACGTATTAGTTTGCATTCCTACCAGCAATGTAGAAGTGTTCCCTTTTCTCCACATCCATGCCAACATCCCTGGTTTTGGGATTTTGTGATGTGGGCTAATCTTACTAGAGTTAAGATATCTCAAAGCAGTTTTGATTTGCATTTCTTTGATTATAAAGGATGGTGAGCATTTTTTCATATGTCTGTAGGCCGTGTGCCTGTCTATTTCAGAGAAGTTTCTCTTCAAGTCCCTTGCCCACCCTGAGATGGGATCACTTGTTCTTTTCTTGCTAATACATTTGAGTTCTCTGTGAATTCTGAACCTTTGTCAGAGACATAACCTGCAACATCTTCTCCCATTCTGAGGGCTGTTTGCTTTACTTACTGTGTTCTTAGCTATGCAGAAGATTTTTAGTTTGATCAGGTTCCAGTAATGTATTTTTGGTGTTGCTTCAATTGCCCCGGAGGTCCTCCTCATAAAATATTCGTCCAGGCAGAACTCTTCAAGTGTTTTCCTAAACTTACTTCTAGTATTTTTATAGTTTCATGTCTTAAGTTTAAATCTCTAATCCAGTGGGAGTCTATCTTAGTTAATGGTAAAAGGTGTGCGCCTAGTTTCATTATTCTACAGGTTGCCAGCCAGTTCACCTAGCACCATTAGTTAAATAGGGAATCTTTTCCCCACTGAATGTTTTTAATTGGCTTGTCAAAGATCAAATAACAATAAGTAGCTGGATTCATCTCTTGGTTCTCTATTCTGTTCCACACATCTACCTCTCTGTTTTTGTGCCAGTACCATGCTGTTTTGATCACTATCGATTTATAATATAGTCTGAGGTCTGGTAGCATGAGTCCTCCTGCTTTCTTTTTATTTCTGAGTAATGTCATGGCTATTCAAGATTTTTTCTGACTCCATATAAAACGAAGCATTATTATTATTTTTTTTTTTTTGAGATCTTTAAAGTATGACAGTGGAGATTTAATAGGGATTGTATTACAATTGTATATTGCTTTGGGTAGTATGGACATTTTAACAATGTTGATTCTTCCCACTCATGAGCATAGTATTTTTTTCCATTTGTTAACATCTTCAGTTATTTCTTTTCTTAGAGTTTCATAGTTCTCTTTATAGAGATCTTTCATGTCCTTTTTTAGTTAAACTTCCAAATATTTCATCTTCTTTGGCACTACTGGAAACGGAATAGAGTCCTTGATTGTTTTTTCAGCATGACTATTGTTGATATATATAAAGGCTACAGATTTATGACTGTTGATTTTGTAACCTGAGACGCTGCTATATTCCTTGATCACTTCTAAGAGTTTTGTAGTAGAATGCCTGGTGTTTTCCAGATATATAGTCATATCATCTGTGAAGAGTGAAAGTTTGATCTCTTCTGACCCTATGTGGATACCCTTGATCACCCTTTCTTGCCTAATTGTGATGGCTAAGCATTCCATTCCAATGTTAAAAAGTAGTGGAGACAATGGGCAACCTTGCCTGGTTCCTGATCTGAGTGGAAATGATTTCAATTTAACTCCATTCAATACAATATTGGCTGTGGGTTTGCTGTAGATGGTGTCTATCAGTTTAAGACCAAAATTTCCCTTCTATACCAATTTTCTTAAGTCTTCTGATCATGAATGGATGCTGGATATTATCAAAAGCTTTTCCTGCATCAATTGAGAGAATCATATGGTCTTTATTTTTTAATTTGTTTATGTGATGAATTATATTTATAGATTTATGTATATTGAACCAGCCTTGAGACCCTGGGATAAAACCAACTTGGTCATGATGTCTAATTTGTTTGATGTGTTGCTGGATTCTGTTCGTTAGGGTCTTGTTGAATATTTTTGCGTCTATATTCATTAGTGATATTGGTCTATAATTATCTTTTCTTGTTGGGTCTTTTCCTGGTTTGGGGATCAAGGTGATGTTTGCTTCATAGAATGTGTTGGGTAGTATTCCTTCTTTTTCTGTATTTTAGAAAAGGTTGAGTAATATAGGTACTAGTTCCTCTTTAAATGTTTGGTAGAATTCTTATGTGAAGCTATCTGGTCCGGGGCTTTTCTATTTAGGGAGATTTTGTATAGTTGATGTTATTTCAGAACTTGATATAGGCCTGTTCAACATTTTCACTTCATTCTGGCTAAGTCAGAATGGTGTGGTTCCTTCCACCTAAGGAAGGTAGTGTGCTTCTAAGTATTGGTCTATTTCCTTCAGATTTTTGTATTTCTGAGAATAGAGTTTCTTGTAATATTCATTAAGGAGTTTTTGAATTTCTGAGGAGTCTGTTGTTATTTTATCTTTACCATTTCTGATTGATGAAATTAGAGATTTTACTTTTTTTCCTGGTTAGGTTAGCCAAAGGTTTATCTATTTTATTGACCTTTTCAAAAAAACCCACTTTTGGATTTATTGTTCCGTTGTATAATCCTTTTGTTTTCAATTTCATTTAATTCTGCTCTAATTTTGATTATTTCTTTTCTTCTACTGGGTTTGGGGTTGGAATGTTCTTCCTTTTCCAGTTGCTTGAGAAGTCCCATTAAGTTGTTAACTTCCTCTCTTTCCGTTCTCTTTAGGAAGGGTTGCAGTGCTATAAACTTCCCTCTTAAAACTGCCTTTGCGGTATCCCTGAGGTTCTGATAATTTGTGTCTTCATTATCGTTTTGTTCCAAAAATTTGGTAATTTCCTTCTTAATATCAATTATGACCCAGCTATCATTTAGCATAAGGTTATTTAGTTTCCATGTTTTTGTATGAGTATGCAGATTCCTGTTGTTATTGAGTTCAACTTTTTTCCATGATGGTCTGAGAGGATATAAGGACTAATTTGTATTTTTTTAAATTTGCTAAGGTTAGACTTGTGACCTAAGATGTGATCAATTTTGGAGTATGTTCCATGGGCTGATGAGAAGAACATGTATTCAGTTTTGTTAGGGTGAAATGTTCTGTAGATGTCTCTTAAATCCAATTGCTGAATGGTTAAGTTTAAGTATAAAATTTCTTTGCTTAGCTTCTTTTTGGAGGATCTATCCAACGCTGCCAAAGGAGTGTTAAAATCTCTGACTATTATGGTGCTGGAGGAAATCAAGCTGCTCATGTCTGTTAGAGTCTCTCTTATGAATTGAGGCACATTATGGTTTGGTGCATGAATGTTAATAATTGAAATCTCGTCATATTGAGTGTTACCCTCAACAAATATGAACTGACCATCCTTATCTTTCCTTACATTTGTTGGTTTAAAGAGCCTATTGTATCTGCGAATGAAATTGCAACACCTGCTTTTTTCTGATTTCCATTTGCCTGAAATATAGATGACCATTCCTTCACCCTGAGGCTATATTTATCTTTTAACGTAAGATGAAATTCTTGTATTCAGCAGATATCTGGCCTGAATTTTTGTATCCAGTCATTTAATCTGCGCCTCTTTAGAGAACAATTTAAGCCATTCACATTGGTGGAGAATATTGATAAGCCTGGTAGAATTTTGGGTATCAAGTTTTTTGAAATTCCAGTGGACATTTTTAATCCTTTCACCACCGTGGAAGTTGGAATTTGATCAAAAGTTTCTGAGTGAGTTTACTTTTGTGGTGGAGGATTGCGCTGGTCATTACAGAGGAGAGTGTAAGAATATCCTGGAGAGCTGGTTTAGTTATGGCAAATGTCTTCAACATGTGAATGTCATTAAAGTATTTAATTTCTCCATCATAAATGAGACTCAGTTTTGCTGGATACAGGATCCTGGGTTGAAAGTTATTTTGTTTTAGGACATTAAAAGTTGATGACCCCCCTCTTCTAGCTTGAAAGGTTTCAGCAGAGAGATCTACAGTCATTCTCATTTCTTCCCCTGGTAGGTTATGGTTTTCTTATGTCTGGCTGCTTGCAGAATTTTCTCCTTCATTTCAAGTTTGGCGAAGTTAATTATAATGTGCCTAGGAGATGTCTTATTCAGGTTGAGCCATGCTGGGGTTCTGAAGCTGTCTGCTATCTGAATTTCAGAATCTCTTAGCATGTCTGGGAAGTTCTCCTTCATTATCCATGAAGAAGAGCATCTGTGCCTTTTGAAGCCACCTTTTCACCTTTAGGAATTCCTATAAGGCAAATATTAGTTTTCTTCAAATTATCCCAGAGCTCTCTGAGAGAATGATCTGTTTTTGCTCTCCACTTCTCTTCCTCTTTGAGCATTTGGGAGCATTCAAAAGCTTTTTCTTCAATGTCAGAAATCCTTTCTTCTGCTTGTTCCATTCTGTTACGGAGGGATTCTACTGTATTTCTCAGATATTTGAGGGCTGCAAATTTTTGTCTCAATGTGTCAAAATCTTTGGTGATTTTGTCTTTGAATTCATTAAATTCTTGAGACAACTTTTGAAATGCTCCTTGAATTTCTAATTCCAACTTTACCTCCATGCTATTAATCTTATTTGCAATCCAGATTCTGAGTTCAATTTCTGACATCTTAGCCATTTGTTTATGAAGGTGTCTGTAGTTGTGTCCCCCATATTTTTTTTGGGGGGGGGGAGTTGATCTACTCTGGTTATTCATGTTACCAGATTTTTTCCCACCAATTCTGCTCCATGATTATTTTACACCTTTTGGCTAGATGAATAGATAAGGTGAAGTTGGGTTGGGGGCTCCTAGAGTAGTGATTAACCAGCCCTTTTCCCAGAAGCTTGGAATTGTGTCTGTGCCTTTTCCCTAGAGCTTGCAAAGGACCCATACAGTGCTACGGCCTGAGACACTGGGGACCTGCTTGGTGTGGTGGGGCTAAGTGGCTCTGTCTTGTTTTCACCTGGTCTCTGTCCTACCCTAGTGAATCAGTTACTCTGGGTTGAAGTCTCAGCTGTGGAGAAGTAACAGCAATTAAGTCACCCCACCCCCCATGGGCAACAAATGGAAAAGGAATATCAAACCTTCCCACAACCACACACCCAGGGTACCACTTTGGATAGTCCTCAGGTGATTGGCCCAATTCAAGAGGCCCAAATTCATTGTCCCAGTCAGCACTGGTCTCAGGTGGGAGAGTTCAAAAGGTCTCTGGCAACTATATAGGAGGGGTCTGCTAGCAGCTCAAATATGACTCACTCAAGTACTCCATAAGGTCAGAAGGATCCCCTCAGCAAATGAATTAGTCTGGGAAGGTTGATGCCTCTTTTCCCACCTTGCACCTCTGTCACACCCAGTCACCGGTAACCCCGCAGGGCTGTGATCCAGTTCCCTCCAATGAGCAGATGCTCCAGGGGTTTGCGCCTGCCTGAGTCACAGGGAGATCTATGTCTCCTCCACCAGACTGTTGCTCTCTGCCACTATCTGGCAGTGGGAGCTGAGGCCTGGCAACCTCAGGTGCTTAATGGAGGCTGGGACGTTTCACTCAGTTCTAGCCCCACCCCTGATTGATGTTGCTGATAGAACAGGACAATTTCACAGAATTTGATTCTGTCCAGGCTATATTCCCCTAAGGACCAGATGCTGTTTGAGTTCACCGAAATTGCAATGCAGCCCTGGTCTGTGCTGCTGCCCAGAGCTGGCATGTCTGTCTTGGCTGCAGTCTAGGTTGGGGCTGGCATGGTTAGAGATCTTGTCTCAGCTATCATGCCCTGAGGGCCAGGTGCTTCTTAGTCTCACTAAAGCAGTCCTTCTGGCTCACCCCCACCCTGGGAGTATGCTATCTCTGCACATGAGTATTCTACTCTCCGGCCTGCCTCACCCTGCGTAGGTAGGTACAGTCTCAGGCATACCCTTTACTCATGGGGCCTGTGTTTCTGTCCCAGATCTGCTCCACCAGTGGCTGCCACTGGAGAAGATGCCTGGCTTCCTCTGGTTGCCCAGAGAGGCAGGGAGTGTCTCTCCAAAATATCCCCAGGGGTGTGAGCCCTATTACTCCCGCCATTGCCGCTTTTGCTCTGTGCCACAGGGCACTGCCTCTCCTTCTCCCAAATTGTTCCCTCAGTTCAGTATCTTCTCCTTAGTCCCTTGCTGCAGAATTAGCACAGACCAGCAATAGCCCATGCCTTGTCCACACCTCTCGAGAAAATGCCCAAGAATCTGGACTCCATGGGGGACAGGCTTCCAGACTTCGGGGTGAGAATGGAATGGAGTGCTGGGAATTGAGAATTGCAGGTAGAGAATATATACAGTTTTATGCCTGGCAGGAGAGTGCCATGGCACATTCGTAAGTCCTCTCTACAGAAGGAGTTCCAGTTTTTAGAGGGTCTCTCCTGTGGGATAAAATAGGAGGAGATCTGAACTCTACTTTCTTGTTTGTCTAGAGTATACTGCAAGCTATTCTTATGGGGGAGGGGACTCCCATCCGCTTGGTGATGGATTTTGTACCTATTGTTTGTTTCCTTGGGGTTGCAGCTCACCTCAGCAGGGTTGATGTGCATTCTTCAACCCTGTCTCTTGGCTCAGCTCCAAACCATCGGCTTATTTGCTAAACTTTTGCCCTTTAACAAAGGATGGGAGCCTCCTTTTGTCCTTCTGGATTGGAGCCTTTGTGGAAAGCTGGTGCCAGTCAGCCCTCTTGCCTCCGTCACCCACATGCAACATTTTCTAATGAACAGCGTGGTGCCTGTGGCTCATTGGGTAGGGCACTGGCCCCATATACTGAGGGTGGCAGGTTCGAACCTGGCCCTGGCCAAACTGCAAAACAAAACATAGCTGGGCATTGTGGGGAGAACCTGTATTCCCAGCTGCTTGGGAGGCTGAGGCAAGAAAATTGCTTAAGCCCAAGAGTTTGAGGTTGCTGTGAGCTGTGTGATGCCATGGAACTCTACCAAGGGTAATGTAGTGAGACTCTGGAGAAGTAGACTTTCTTGTTTACGCAGGCAGCCCTCTTCTTCTGAATACTGTGGCTTGAGAGGGCCAAAGAAGCACCCAAGGCAGTATAATGTCAATTTACAGGATTCCAGGATAGACTAGTGACACTGTACAGACACTGTCTATTTCTCCCGCACCTTCCACCCTGCGTTCAGAAAACCCCAGGAGGGAGGCTGTCCCAAGAGTTTTGTCTGGTCATACTGGGGCCCCCAGAAGGCAACCATATCTTTCTCCTTTTGCAGGCTTAATATTTACCTCAGCTCCGATTTCTGAGATACTGGCTTCAGGCCTCTTTGTTACCATCAAGTTGCTTTGGACCATCATTGATCATTTCCTGGCTTCTATGGTATTTTGTCATCCTCCCTACAGCTTGGGGGACCACTGCAAAACAGGCTCTGGCCCAAAAACCTGATGCAGTTCACAGCGCCCAGCACAAGCAGGATGTTTTGCCCACTTTTTAATGCAGTTGTTTGATTTTTTTCTTGCTTATTTGCTTGAGGTTTTTGTACAGTCTAATTATCAGTCCTTTATCAGATGTATAACATGCAAATATTTTCTCCCATTCTGTAGGCTATTTACTCTACTGATTATGTCCTTGGCTGTGCAGAAATGTTTTAATTTTATCAGGCCCCATTTATTTATTTTTGTTGTTGATTTATGATTGCTTTTGGGGTCTTCTTCATAAATTCTTTCACTAGATCAATATATATAAGATTTTTTCCAATAATTTTTTAAAAAGAAAAAGTGCATAGCTGAGTGAGATATAGAGTGATGTGGTTTTCAGCTCTTTTCCTGAAATGGTTTTATTACTGTACTCTATAAAATGAATTCCATTATACCTCACATGGCTCTAGGATTTGAAGCCAGTACCTCAAGGCACAAGGAATATGTGTCAAACGTTCCAGGGCATCAGAGTATCCAATTTCCTCTTGCAAGTTGAAAACAGTCTTTGTTTATCCTTCAGAGCCACTACAGCATAGAAGTCTGCAGGTGGTAGAAATACACAGGAAAAGTCTGACATAATACCCCAAGAATCTGCAGGAAGAGGGACTCTAACATCACCTTCAGAGGTACTTTCCAGTCTCAGGAGCTAGAACCACTTGTGTCTAACTATTTTGGAGTCTGGGCCTGAACAGCAGTTTCATGCCTTGGAAAACAGTTGCTGAATGATCTGGCCATAGCAATAGGAAGAGAGTGATGAAAGTCAGGCCCTTGATCTCACTTAACCACAGTCTTTGGGATCTCCCTGAAAAATGCTTACCAGGCTTACAGATGAGATGGAGTATAAGGGCCAAGTCAATTTTTTTGCTTCCCTTGCCTGATAAAACAATCAAATGATGTTGGTTGAGAAAGCCAGAGATTTGTCAGTTAAAAAGGGTATAAAGTAAGTAATATCACAAATGATCCAAGACGTGTTTGATCTTGGGGTCTACTACATTTCTCCTATGGGGTAAATATAAGTTAACTTTAACAGGTATTCAAATCTCCCACCAAGTCCTCTTTTTCTCCTCTCACTACTCAAGCCCAATATACCTATAAATGTTCCTGTCACTACACCCAAATTCAAGTGTGCAGCACCCTCCCACCCTTATGACTTACTTACTTTGCATAAATTTGCAGCCACACAAGATGGCTCAGTCATCACACTCTGTCTCTAAACATGATATCTAGAAAATAAATCTTCCAAATAGCCCAAAAGGTTAATGACTGGAAGCACAAATCAGTGAGATAATATGTGGGCTTGAGGACATGAAACTTGGTGATCAAGGGCTAGGTGAATAGCTAGTGCCATGGCCTTACTGTCTGGATATTGTCATTTGCCTTTGGGCATAACAATAAGAAACAATCTAAACTCTCAAGAAGACAGAGGGGATGCTTTGGAGATGAGAGAGAAAGGAGAGGTTTTGCTATCTGAAGGGGAAGAAGGACAGATAGTTCACCACATCCTCTAAGCCAGAAGTTCTTAGAATGAGGCCCAACTACTGCCCCTCTGCGGGTTATAAACACACCTAAAACTGAAGGCATAACTGTGGGTACATTCTAAGGGCATTATTTTCCCCTGAGGAGATCTGAAACTATTTTATCAAATTCCCAAAGGCCTCTAGGATAGTTAAGAACCACTGCCTTAACTACTTCCTTCTTTCCCCCATCACAGCTAGCCATAATTTGGGTGATGGGGGATGGAGAAGAAGAATGAGGAGATCAGACTAAGATAACTTGGGTTTCTCCATGCACCCCCCACCCAATTTCTTGTACCTTCACCCCACCTTGCTGCTCTGATGGAAAACTGTGGCTGAGGGATGGCATGAGGTGATATCTCACCTAATGTGCATAGTGTGAGGGTGTGTAACATGCCCCCTGAGTGAGGGGATCTTCTACAAATGGAACTTTACCCTGAAAGTGAGAACAATGTAACCTAAAGATTGAACCCTCATATTATTTTGGAAAAAAAAAAAAAAAGAGAAAGAAAACTGTGGCTAGGGGTGCAACTTTGGGGGCACACAGGTAGAACTCATGTACAGGGACAATTGGGAGAAGAGGGCAGTATCTCCTTGGAACTGGAGCAAACAAATGTCAGTAGAAAATGGTGGTCCTTACTGGTACTACCCCAGATAAGAAAGGAAGGAAGATGCCATCCTTCAGATCAGTTATCTTCTAGTCTACCTCTTCCCTAGGAACTGTACCCAGACAAGCATGGGCATAGGACTGAACAGGAAAAACCAGGAGAACAGTCTGGGTCACCTCAATCAAGGAAGATCACAGGTTTCCTTCATTCCCATGTGTCCCCTTCACTCCCAGTGTCCTGAGAGCCTTCATGCCAGGCCCCCACAGACCCACAGAGCCAGGCACTGGGCTAGGCAAAATTGTAATAGAAACAAGTGTATGATGATTCTGCCCCTGCTTGTGCCTCGTTCCCATCAAAGCTCTCTTGCGGTCCAACCTATCTCAATATCCTGTTCTATGGGTGGAAAAGACTTAATTAGGTAAACATATCTAATCCAGGTGCTTCCTCCCGAGAACACTGAGCTTTAGGTCAGTGAAAACAGTCAAGTCCCACATGTGTATGTGGGAGAGATTTAGAATTATGGACCCAAATCAGTTTTTCACCATCCTCTACCTAGTCCCTAGAGCAGCAGGTATTAAGTGAGGGCTGCACTTCATTTTCCCAAATCTAGTTTAAAAGATAGATGCCTGAGACAAAGTTCACAAGTATTACAGGAAAACTCAACATCCTCAACCAAGTAAGATCTAACTGACACTTAAAGAACACTCGATCTACTATGGCAAAATACATATTCTTTCCAAGTGTGCATGGGACTTCACCAAGATAGGTCATATCCTGAGTCATTGCATAATCTGTTTTGTACTGCTATAACACAATACCTGAGACTGGGTAATTTATAAAGAACAGAAATTTATTTCTCACAGTTCTGGAAGCTTGCAAGTCCATTATCTAGGCACCAGCAGGGTGGTGTCTAGTAAGGGCATAGTCTCTGCTTCCACAATGGTGTCTTGAACTCTGTATCCTCTGGATGGGAAAAACACTGTTCCTCACATATCACAAGAGCAGAAGAGCAAAAAGGGAGAGAGCAAGGGGAAGCTGAACTTGTCCTTTCATAAGAGCATTAATTTTAACAGGATGGTAGAACCCTCATGGTCCAAGTACCTCTTAAACTTCCTTCTACCTCTTAATACTGTTATGGTGACAAATTTCATGTCAGGCGTAGTGGCTCACCCCTGTAATCCTAGCACTCTGGGAGATTGAGATGGAAGGATCACTTGAACTCAGGAGTAAAAGACCATCCTGAGCAAGAGTGAGATCCCATCTCTGCCAAAAATAGAAAAAAATAGCTGGGTGTGTTGGTGGGCACCTACAGTCTCAGCTACTCGGGAGGCTGAGGCAGGAGGATCCATTGAGTTGGAGGATTCAGTAAGCTGTGATGACACCACTGCACTCTAGCTGAGCCATCAAAATGAGACTGTATTAAAAAAAACAAAAATTCCACATGAATTTTGGAGGGCACAAACAAACCATAGCAGTTCTAAAACAAACCTCAACAAATTTAAAAGGATTGACAGCCAGGTACAATGGTGTGTGCCTCTAGTCCCAGATACTCAAGAGGCTGGGGGGGGGGGGAGGGGAGAATCACTTGAGCACAGGAGTTCAAGTCTAGCTTGGGCATCATAGAAAGACCTTATCTCTAAAAAATTATATATATACATATATAATTAAAATTAAAGGATATATTCTATGACTATAATAGAATGAAGATAGAAATCAATAACAGAAAGATGACAAGAAAATCTCCAAATAATTGAAAATTAAAGTACATATTTCTAAGTAATTCATGAGTCAAAAGGAAGATTCAATGGAAATTAGAAAATACTTTGAATGAAAACTAAAGTGCAACATACCAACATTTGTGGACTGCAGCTAACGCAGTGCTAAGAGGGAAATTTATAGTATTGGGGCTCAGAAAACAATTCCCCAAAATAGGGTGCTTAGGCATGCTGAGTGTTTTGAAAATTAAAAGCCTCAGAGTCAAGATCTCTAACCTCTTCACCCCTCAAGTCTCCATTGTTTCTTTGATCCTCTTTCATGAAACACTTGGAGGAACTTTCTGGGAATTTCCTTTTCCTTCTAAGAAAGCTTCCTTCTGAACAAAATCCAATTATCTTACGACCTAGGAATCTCATCAAATAACCGGGAAAGATCAACTACCAAAGAAGAGAAGAAGCTGGGAGTCATCACTACGTCCAGACAGACTTCATCTGTTCTTCTGAGGGCAGCTCCAAGAAATTACCTGGGGGACTTTATTTGCATAGTAAGACAACCTTTGTTCCTATGCAGTTGGGTCCCTCACTTTCCCAAGATATTCGTTTACTAACCATTGTCTGAGCAATTCCCCCATTTCCCTCTCCCTTATTGGAGGGCATTTAAGCTTCAACCATCTAGCCCCTTTGAATTCATATTTTGTATGATTCCATGGGTATGTGTGCACATAATAAATTTATTATGCTTTTCCCTTGTTAACCTATTTTTTCTTACAGGGTGTCATCTATGATCTTTTATGAAGGGAAAGGAAAGGGATCATTCCCTTTCTGACCCTACAATAACATAAATTGCTTATATAAGAAAGACCTCAAATCGATAATCTAAGCTTCTACCCCCAAAAACTACAGAAAGAAGAGTAAAATAAAGTCAAAGCAAACAGAAAGAAGGAAATAATAAAGAGTGGAAATCAATGAAATGGGAAATAGAAAAGCAATAAAAAAGCAATGAAAACAAAAGCAGGTTCTTCGAAAAGATCCATAAAAATAATAAACCTCTAGCAATACTGACAAAGAAAAAAAGACAAAAGACACAAATGATCAATATCAGGAGTGAAAGGGGATATCACCTCAGACATTATAGGGATTACAAGAATGATAAGGGAATACTAACAACCTTACACATAAATTTGACAATTTAGATGACATGGACTAACTTCTTGAAAACCACAAAGTACTAAAACTCACCCAAGATGAATTATTATAGATAACTTGGATGATGCTATAATTATTTTAAAAATCTAATTAATAATTTTAAAAATTTCACAAAGAAAAGCCCAGGCCCAGATGGCTTAATTGGCAAATTTGCCAAACATTTACTGAAGAAATAACACCAGCTGTCCATAATTTTTTTTTTTTTCAGAAAATAGAACTCATTTGATGAGGGCAGCAACACCCAGAAACCCAAACCTGGCAAAGCTGGTTTCAAAATCAGCTAATTAATCATAGTATAAAACAGTACCCCTCATGAAAACTCTACAAAGTCCTCAACAGTAGATTATCAGATAGAATCCAGAAATTTATAATAAGAATAATATAATACATCATGAAAAGTTGGTGTTTATTCAATGAAGTTTCTAGGGGTACTTTAAAGACCCATAGTGCTTCAGGATAAAGAATGCTGTTCTTAACTTGCCATAGAAGGCTTTCGTGAGCTGGCCTTCATCTACTACTCTGACCCCATCACTCATTGCTCTTGTTCTGAAGGTAGGGAAATATTCAACAACTTGAAGTTACCACTGCCCTCCACACACAGATAATGCATGCTATCATGTACATGGTATCTGTTCTAGACCCATCTCTGAACCTAGCCAAGCACAACCCAGTGCAGCCTTCACCTTGCTACTTCTCATCCTTCTTTCATGGCTTGGCTCCAATGTCATCCTCTTCCCTGACTTTCCCTGACTTTCCAGGTGGGCCAGGTACCTTTCTTGGGGATCCTATAGTATCTTTGGGCTCCTTCCCTGACTTTCCAGGTGGATCCCTTCCCTGACTTTTCAGGTGGGCCAGGTACCCTGGCCTTTGAGGATCCTATAGTCTCTTTGGGCTCTTTCGGATCCCTGGTCAAACTGTATTGAGATTGTCTGCGTTAGCAATCTAATTCAGGGCCAACACAGACTAGGTTTCCAGCACTGAGCACTTAGATAGCTGGGAGCTAAGGGGTCCCTCCTTTAATTGTAGGGAGAAGATAGTTAAGCAAGAGGAACTTCTGGAATTCCCGCAGAGGGTCAGTGACGGACAATTGGAAACCCTTCTCCATTGTAGGAGGCTGATGGGGGTTTACTCTGAGCCTCCTTCCTCGAACTGTGCCTTGGTTGAATGCTGTACTTTCATCTGTGTGGAGGCAGTGTTAGACTCCAAATGACCCTCTATTTATCTATTTTAAGGAAGTGAGGGAGGGGAGGCAAAGAGATTAGAAGAGCAAGCCATTCAGTACAACTGGAGGATTAGAACAGTGATTCTCAACTGGGTGTTTTTGTCCCCTAGGGACATTTGGTAAAATCTGCAGAAAATTTTGATTATTATTACTGGGAGAGGGGTTGTGCTACTAGTATCTAATAGGTAGAGGGCCAAGGACACTGCTTAACATCATACCATGAATGGGATTGCTCCCATAATGTGTTCCCCCCTCCCAAATCATGCATTGAAAGCTAATCCCCAATGTGATAGTATTAAGAGGTGGGGCCTTTAGAAGTTGACTAATTCATGAGAGCAGAGCCTCACAAATGGGATTAGCCTTCTAAGTGAGGTTAACAGGAGAGCCCTAGCTTGTATTTGCCCCCTTTGCCCTTCTGTCATGTGAGGACACAGCATTTGCCTTTTCCACTGTGTGAGGACATATGAAAAGATACCCTCACCAGACACCAGGCTGGTGTCATGATCTTGTACTTCCCAATCTCTGAAACTGTGAGAAAATAAAACTTCTGTTCTTTATAAATTAGCCAGTCTCAGGTATTTTGTTACAGTAGACAAGATGGTCAATTACTTTACTAAGATGGTCTGAATAACTGTATTGACTCCTGTGCAGCCTTTAACTCATGAATCAACTGGAGACCTCTGATGGCATGTGATGGGTAGTTGGTCTTGCTGTTTCTAAATAATAGCAGGTAAAGGCCTCCTACAGTAGTAAGAAGTCTGATTAATAGGCTCTTTAAAAATAAGTTATATTCAAGTAAAACAGTAACTTCAACTAATTCCTAACAGGATGGAACTAAGTAGAGGTTCTCTTGACCCTTGTTAATGACTAGAGAAGGTAAAGTAGTACATAATTACCATGCAGATCGGTGCTACTTTTAAACAAATTGAAGTGTCTCCTGGCCACTTGTATTCAGATGATTAATTTTCATAGCTTGCTCTTTTTTATAGTTTGTAACAAAGGTAAACTTCAGCTGCCTGTGATGGTACTTGGTAGATATTGTGAATTATGGCTTTTTCAGTTAATGAGACTTCACTGTTTTTCAGAAGTCCAACCAAGGGGCTGGGCACCTGTAGTTCAGCAGCTAGAGAGCCAGCCACATACACTGGAGCTGGATGATTCGAATTCATCCCGGGCCTACCAAACAACTATGACAATTACAACAAAAAAATAACCTAGCTGGGCATTGTGGCGGCACCTGTAGTCTCAGCTACTTGGGAGGATGAGGCAAGGGAATAGCTTCAGCCCAAGAGTTTGAGGTTACTATGAGCTGTGAGCCACCGCACACTATAGTAAGGGTGACATAATGAGAATCTGTCTCAAAAAAAAAAAAAAAAAAAAAAAAAAAGTCCAACCAAGGATCCATTTTAATGTTAAGTGAAGAGTTTTGAAACTAAGATGAAATCACAGAGAAAAAAGTACATTCACGTGTTTGTAAAATATATCTATCTACTTTTTTTTTTTTTTTTAGAGACAGAGTCTCACTGTATTGCTCTCAGTAGAGTGCTGTGGCTTCACAGCTCACAGCAATTTCAAACTCTTGCACTTAAGCAATTCTCTTACTTCAGCCTCCCGAGTATAGCTGGGACTACAGGCACTCGCCACAATGCCCGGCTATTTTTTGTTGCAGTTGTCATTGTTGTTTAGCTGGACCAGACTGAGTTCGAACCTGCCAGGTTTGGTGTATGTGGCTGGCGCCATAACCACTGTGCTACGGGTGCTGAGCCCTTTCTTTCTTTCTATCACACACACATATACTCAATACTCTCCAGCAGTGAAGAATAACACGCACTATGGGGAATCATGGCCATCTGTAGAAAGGTGTTAAAAAGCACTTATTGTAGGATTCAGGCTTGCATTTTGTGGTTTTGGAAGGGCTTAAGGGAAGCTAAAGTTTGCTCTTCCAGGGGTCCTCAAACTGCGGCCCGCGGGCCACATGAGGTGGTGTGATTGTATTTGTTCCCATTTTCTTTTTTACTTCAAAATAAGATATGTGCAATGTGCATAGGAATTTGTTCATAGTTTTTTTTTTTTTTTTTTAAAATATAGCCTGGCCCTCCAACGGTCTTAGGGACAGTGAACTGGCCCCCTGTTTAAAAAGTTTGAGGACGCCTGTGAGGAAGCAGGGCCAATTCTGTGATTGGGCATGTCAAGGAATCTTATCTAGAGGGAGGGTGAGGTTAAAGCTGTAATTGGACGAAAAAAAAAAAAAGAAAAGAAAAGAAGAAAGAAAAGAAAAGAAAAGAAAAGAAAAGAAAAGAAAAGAAAAGAAAAGAAAAGAAAGCAAGCAAGCAGCAAAGAGGAGCAGTTACTCGTATTAACCAGGAGAGGGGGATATTTATTTATTTATGTTATTTGAACAATGTCTCAATGTCCATGTTTAGTCTTTGTTAAAACATGATTAACGGATTATCACTGGCAATCTGCAGATGCAGATAAGACAAAGAAAAACCAGGAAATTTATATCACCCCCAAATGTATGTATAGTACAATGGGAGGTAATGGGATCCTTTTGACTCTTTCTCAATAAAACTGGGTCATTCATCTTGTGTGGCAAGGAAATATATTGTCTACTTGAGAGATGGAGAAAGAGACTTTCTAAATAATATTTGTCATGAGATGAGCAATCCAAAGGGAATACATGTGGGCATTTTTAGGGAGGTGAAAGAAGACATGGGGTTTGAAAGGAAAAATGGAGAGGATTATATAAGTTGTAGTGAAAAAATCATCCTTGGCTACAAGGATCAGTACCAGGGTGGTATCAGTCCAATGTTGGACACACTCTGTGGTCTTGTTTTTGCCTTAGTTGATCATTGTCACAGAGTGGCCTTGTCTGATTTTTTTTTTTTTTTTTTTTTTTGCTGATGTTGCTGTTCTATGAGATTGTTTGTGCTCAATAGTACATCACCGTGACTCAGCTCTAAGTACAGGGCCAGCTCCTAGTAACATCAAAGCCTACTTGATAGTACCAGCCAACTCCTAGATGTCAAGGATACCTCCATATATATATATATGTATATATGGACATATATATACATATATAAATAAATAATTATCTATATAAAATTATACTATATTATATTCATATACACGATATAACTATATGCCTATAACCCAGAATAAACTACAATTAACTTAATGTTCTCCCTTCCTGTTCACTTTTTCAGTGCCAGGTTCTCACTTATTGGTTTTCTTTGCATTAAGACTAAGCCCATTGTTTGGCTACCTTAGGAGACATTGATTTTTACCCTCTGAAACGTCCACAAAATCAGTACATTCAACTGCATGGCCACCACCACCATCCTTCTTTATCCCTGCCCTCTTCCTATTATGGCCTTTTTCCCTTCCAATTTGCCCACCTGTCTTTATCTCCACATCCATCAACAGCTTCCACACTTCTTGAGATTCACCTGGAGGTGTTTGCATCTTGGCAGTTTGGAGGACCTAGCAGAGCCTTATCTCACACAGGAAAAAAGAGGGTCCTAAGCTAAAGGAAGGACGACAGTTCAAGCCTAGCAAATGAGGGGAGGGGTAGTCATTTTAGATTTTAGGCTTCCTAGGTTTCTGAATGAGGGGTGGGTGGTGCCCAACTTGATGGAGCAGGTTTGAATCCAAACACTTGGCCAAATTGGGGTTCTGATCATCCCCTAGCTCTTTATCTGATCTTCATCTTACTGCCTGTCACCAGGGAAATGGAAGCCTAACAGCCATGTGTGAGCAAGAGCTTGCTGACTCCTGAGGGAGGAAGCAGTGCCTTTCTTGACCCCTCCATTGGATGAGATCCTCCCTGTTATGGTCTTTTTTGAAGTGGACATTTGGGGCAAGACTAGACCTGGGTCCTTAACCTGGTTTTGCTAAGCTCTTTGGCCTCTTTGAAGCTGTTTATACATCGTTCGAAAGAGGCTATAAATGCTACCTTCCTTGCAAGATTTGTTGTGGAAGTTAGAGAAAATGTGTGTAGTTTCTGGCACATAGTAAGTACTTAAAACATGGTAGCTCATATCCTCCTCCTCATCATCATCGTTGGCCTGCTTGTTCTGCCCTGCTGAACTGAGCTCTCAGCAATGAATAAGAAGGGTTAAGGCTATCCCGAACGATAAGTTGTCCACACAGGCCCTGGGAAGACTTGCACAGGAAGGGGAGACTTCTTCCTCTTCTTACCTATATTCTAGTTCCCTTATCCTCTCACCTAAGCGCTGTTATAGTCTCCCCCTATGAAAATCTATTCTTAGATAAGATTAGGGTTGAACAGGGAATCTGGCCTTAAGCTGAAAGACAGAAAATCTAAGGGAGGAAAAGCCAAGAATCAACCAGTGAGTGGATGGGTAAGAACTGGATAGGGAATATTCACTTCGGTATCCCCGAAATCCCAGGCTACTCTATATACAAGAAAAAAGTGAATTTGGGGGAAATTTCCTCGACTTGATAAAGCTATGCACTGATATCCGTTCCTAGTCCAACCTTCAAAACAATTTTGGAATTCGTTTTCTGGAATGACCACCAGTGTCATCCTACCAGACATGACAATTAAGTTCACGGACCTGCCACTGTGCATGTACATTGGAAGCACTGCACAAATAACTTGGTAAGGCTTCATAATCTTGATATATCAGTGTCTCAAAGCTTGGCTCATGTTGACACATGACAATGTCTTGCTGAGTGGCATTCATTCTTGTTGCATATTTTTGTTTGCTGTTCAATGACAGCTCTGATGGTCATTCCAGAAAGAGAATTCCAAAATTGCTCTGAAGGGTGGACGAAGCAGTGGCATCAGTGCCTACCTCTCCAAGTGGAGTACTTTGAAGGTGACTGTAGTTAGGTATATAGTCCTTTTTCCTGGGATGAGTTCATGAACTTGTCAGACTGTATATACAAAAACAATATGAATGTCTAGAAACTTGAAACCTTCTTGCTCAGATTACAAACAAGACAAGTATGTGCTCTCTCACTATTTCTTATCCTCATGTGCCAGAAGTCCTAGGTAATGCTATAAGACCTAAAAAGGAAATAAAGGGTATACAGATGGGGAAGGAAGAAAAAAACTGTCTCTGTTTCCAGATGACATGATTGTGTATGTAGAAAATACGGAAGAATCTATAAAAACTCCTGAATCTAGTAAGTGTTTATAACAAGGTTGAAGGAGACAAGTTTAATATACAAAAGTTAATTATTTTCTTATATATTAGCAATAAACAAGTAGAATGTTAAATAAAAACACACTATTTACATTAGCACCCCAAATGAAATACTTAGGTGTAAATTTAACAAAATATGTACACAATATATATGAGGAAAACTATAAAACTCTGATGAAAGATGTCAAAAAGGAAGTAAATAAATGAAAAGATGTTCCATCTTTATGGATGGGAAGACTCAATATTATCAATTTGTCAATTCTTCTCAACTTGTTCATGCAATTCCAATCAACATCCCAGCAAGTTACTTTATGGATATTGATTAACTGACTCTAAAGTTTATATGGAAAGGCAAAAGACTCAGAATAGCCAACTCAATATTGAAAGAGAAGAACAAATTTGGAGAACTGACACTATCAGACTTTAAAACTTACATAAAGTAATCAAGACAGCATGGTACTGGTGAAAGACTAGGCAAATAGACCAATGGATTAAAGCAGAGAGGGCAGAAATAGACCCATGATAAATACAGTCAACTGGTCTTTGGCAGAGGAGTAAAGGCAATGCAATGGGCCATAAAAATGGACTTTTCAACAAATGATGCTGGAACAACTGAACATTCACATGCAAAAAAGAAAAAAAAGAATCTAGATACAAACTTTATACCTTTTCACAAAAATTAACTCAAAACAGGTCATAGGCCTAAATGTAAAATGCAAAAAACTATAAAATTCCTAGAAGATTACAGAGAAGAGAATCTTGACCTTTGATAAAGCAATGACTTTTTAAATACAGCACCATAGGCATGATCCACGAAAGAAAGAAGTAATAAGTTGGACTTCATTACAATTAAAAATTTCTGCTCAGGGAAAGACATTGTTAAGAAAATGAGAAGACAGGCTACAGACTGTGAGAAAAATATTTTCAGAAGACACATTCAATAAAATATAGCAAGAACTCTTAAAATGCAACAATAGAAGGAACAATCCAGTTTTAAAATGTGCCAAAGATATTAACAAACACCTCACCATAAAAGATATACAGATAGTAAGCATATGAAAAGATGTTCACCATCATATATCATTAAGGAATTATAAACGAAAAAACAATGTAATATCATTACACATATATTAGAATGGCCAACATCCAAAATACCAACAACACCAAATGCTGGTGAGGATACAGAACAATAAAAACTCTCATTCATTGCTGGTGGGAATGTGAAATGGTATAGCAACTTTGGAAGATAGATTGGTAGTTTCTTAAAGACTAAATACACTCTTACCATATGATCCAGCTATTCCACCCCTTGGTATTTTCCCAATCGAACTACAAACTGACATCCACACAAAATCCTACATGTGGATGCTTATAGTAGCTTTGTTCATAATCCCCCAAAGTTGGTAGCAACCAAATGTCCTTCAATAGTTGAATGGATAAATAAATTGTGATACATCCAGACATTTAAATATTATTCATTACAAAAGAAATGAACAACCAGGCTCTAAGAAAAGCCTATTTTCATGAAAAGACATGAAAGAACCTTAAATGAATAAGTGAAAGAAGACAGTCTGAAAAGGCTACATGCTGCATGATTCCAATTATATATCATTCTGGACAAGGCAAAACTATGGAGATAGTAAAAAGGTCAGCAGTTGCCAGGGATTAGGGGAAAGGGAGGGATGAATAGGTTGAGCACAGAGGATTTTTAGGGCAGTGAAGTTGCTTTGTATGATACTACAATGGTGGGTACATGTCATTATACATTTGTCCAAGAACGTAAATGGCAAGAGTGAATTCTAACATAAAATATGGATTTGGGGGAATGAACATGATGTGCCAATGTAGGGTCATTAATTATAACAAATGCACCACTCTGGTGGGGGATGTTGATTGTGGGGAGGCTATGCACATGTGGGAACAGGTAATATACGAGAAATCTCTGTACCCTCTGCTTAATTTTGATGTGAGTTAGGCATGGTGGCTTATGCCTCTGGGAGGCTGAGGCAGGAGGATCCCTTGAGCTCAGGAGTGAGCCTAAGACTGCTCTAAGAAAAGCCTATTTTCAAAAAGGTGAATTTGGGTCGCGAGAGAGCTATTAAAGAAGTAACATGTTCCTAGTAGGACACATTTATTTCCACTGACTTTCTAATACAGGGGTTTCCAATGCTGAGGTTTCCCTGACATTCACCCCTCAGACTTTCAGTAAAAGAGTTAATAATCTATAAACACATTGAGAGATGCAGGCTGAGTTTTCAAACATCTATTAAGGGTATTCTTTCTGTAACCACAATTTCTAATTTGCCTAATTCATACTCTTATTTTTTTTCTAAAAATGGCCTCATGAATTCCCTTAACCACCCACTCTGCTTATAACAGCATAAATCTCCCAGACTCACGAATGTCACCCTAGATATAGGCCACCTTATCTTATTGCCCACAGGTTTGAGCTGGAGACTCCCTGAAAGCAAGGGTCAATACTAGCCACATTTCATTGAATGCTTTCTATATGCCAAGTACTATGTTTATCTCTTTCTCTTTTTTTTTTCTTTCAAATTTTGAAATTTGAAGTGGCTAAATTTCATGTACCTATGAGGGGGCTTCAAAAAGTTCATGGAAAAATGGAGTAAACAGATAAAAATATAAACTTTATTTCTCAACATCAAGTTTAAGACATTTCTTTAAGTGATGGTATCAGCCATTCAGTTCATCCCTAAAGAAGTGAGGTTTCTGGGAACTTAACCTGTTGATGCAGTCTTTTCTACATTATGAACAAGAAAAAAATGAGTATCCTTTACAGATTTTTTTAAGATTAGGAAACAGAAAAAGTAAGGAGGAGCCAAATCAGGATGATAAGGTGGATGGCCTAATGATTTCCCATTGAAATTCTTGCAGAATTGTCCTTGTTTGATGAGAAGAATGAGCAGTAGTGTTGTGGTGGTGAAGGATTCCCTGGTGAAGCTTTCCTGGCATTTTTCTGCTAAAGCTTTCAACGACTTTCTCAAAACACTTTCATAATAAGCAGATGTTATCATTCTTTAGCCCTCCAGAAAGTCAAACAAAACGACTTGAGAATCTCCCCAAACTGTTGTCATAACTTTTGCTCTTAACCGGCCTGCTTTTGGTTTGACTGGACCTACTTCTTGGTAGCCATTGCTTTGATTGTGCTTTGTCTTTAGGATCATATTGGTAATGCCCAGTTTCATCTTCTGTTATAATTCTTCTAAGAAATGCTTCAGGATCTTGATCCCACTTGTTGATAATTTCAATTGAAAGCTCTGTTCTTGTCTGCAGCTGATGTGGGCACAACAGTGTTGGCACCCATTGAGTGGAAAGTTTGCTCAATTTTAATTTTTCAGTCAGAATTGTGTAAGCCAAATCAGTTGAGATGTCTATAGTGTTAGCTATTGTTTCTGCTGTTAATCGCCAGTGCTCTTCAATTAGGGAACAAACAAGATTTAATCTTTTCCTTGCAAATTGGACGGTCTGCTGACAAAGGGTCCATCTTCAACAACATCTCATTCCTTCTTTTTTTTTTTTTTATTGTTGGGGATTCATTAAGGGTACAATAAGCCAGGTTACACTGATTGCATTTGTTAGGTAAAGTCCCTCTTGCAATCATGTCTTGCCCCCCAGAAGGTGTGGCACACACCAAGGCCCCAACCCCTCCCTCCTTCTCTCTCTCTGCTTTTCTTTCCCCCCCCATAACCTTAATTGTCATTAATTGTCCTCATATCAAAATTGAGTACATAGGATTCTTGCTTCTCCGTTCTTGTGATGCTTTACTAAGAATAATGTCTTCCACTTTCATCCACGTTAATACGAAGGATGTAAAGTCTCCATTTTTTAAAATAGCTAAATAGTATTCCATGGTATACATATACCACAGCTTGTTAATCTATTCCAGGGTTGGTGGGCATTTAGGCTGTTTCCACATTTTGGCGATTGTAAATTGAGCTGCAATAAACAGTCTAGTACAAGTGTCCTTATAATAAAAGGATTTTTTTTCCTTCTGGGTAGATGCCCAGTAATGGGATTGCAGGATCAAATGGAAGGTCTAGCTTGAGTGCTTTGAAGTTTCTCCATACTTCCTTCCAGAAAGGTTGTACTAGTTTGCAGTCCCACCAGCAGTGTAACAGTGTTCCCTTCTCTCCACATCCACACCAGCATCTGCAGTTTTGAGATTTTGTGATGTGGGCCATTCTCACTGGGGTTAGATGGTATCTCAGGGTGGTTTTGATTTGCATTTCTCTA
>CAUYPK010002172.1:0-11328 GCA_963574355.1 Loris lydekkerianus | reverse complement strand
TTTTTTAAAAAAATAAAAAATTAACATACAATTAACAAAATAAACAAAACATCTAGATTATAACATTGAAATTGTTAATTAAAAAAAAAAAAAAAAAAAAAAAAAAAAAGGCATAGAAATACAAAAGATCACCCTAGCCTACTATGAATGCCTCTGTGCACCCAGACAAGAAAATCTAGAGGAAGTGAATAAATTACTGGAAATACACAATGTCCTGAGCCTGGATCAGGTGGAAATAGAAATCCTGAACAAATTAATATCTAGTAGTGAGATTGAATCAGTAATAAGAAATCTTCCACAAATAACAACCATAGAACCCCTAACCAGATATGTTTACAGAGAAATTCTGCCAGACCTGCAAAGAACTGGTACCTGTCATACTGAAGCTTTCCCATAATATCAAGAAGGAGGGACTCCTTCCTAACTCATTCTAAGAAGCCAGGCAGTATCACCCTGAAACCTAATCCAGGAAAGGACACAACAAAAAAATAAAAGTACAGACCAATATCTATTATGAGCAAAGATGTAAAAATCCTCAATAAAATATTAACAAATTGAATCCAACAGCATGTCAAAAAATAATTTCCCACCAATTGCACTCCCTTTGCCCCTCTCTCCTCTCCCTCCCCTCCCTTCCCCTTTTCCCCCTATTCTTAGGTTATAACTGGGTGCATCACATATACAAGGGTATATGTGAAACTTAGTAAATGTAGAACGTAAATGTCTTAACACAATAACTAAGAAAATGCCAGGAAGGCTATGTTAACCAGTGTGACGAAAATGTATCCAATGGTCTATAAAAGCAGTGTATGGTGCTCCATGATCGCATTAATGTACACAGCTATGATTTAATAATAATAAAAAAAAAAACTTTCTAAAAGGAAAAAAAAATAATGTCCCTTGACCAAAGGTTTTCATCCCAGGAATGCAAGGATGGAACAACACAGAAATCAATAAATGTGATTCAACACATACATAAAATAAAAAACAAAATCCATGATCACTTCAGTGGTTGTAGAGAAAGCATTTGATAAAATTCAGCACCCGTTTATGATAAAAATAAAAACCTTAACAAATTAGCAATAGAAGAAACTTTCTATTTTTTTTTTAACTTTAAACAAATTTTTATTACACAAAGGTTGTTACATAATTGGGTTTTTCTCTAGTTTGTACACAATTATTCTTACTGTCCACAGAAAGGCTGCTTCTTAACTTTTCCTATGGTGATGGCAAGCACTAAAATTCTGATTTTAACAGAATAGTAGTAAAAATACCTCAGTGATTTAAGTTGAAAGCAGTACACTGGTACTTGGATCTTGCTCCCAGTATCAGGAAAGTACAAATGTCTTTTTATTCAAAATCTGTCAGGTGTAGAACATAAATGTTTTAACACCATAATCGAGTAAATGAGGTGAAAGTTATGTTGATTGTTTTGATTTAATCACATCAGATTGTATAAAAAAAATCAAGACATTGTACCCCACATATGCATAAATGTATTCATGATTTATGTGTGTTTAATAAAATTTTTTTTTGAAAAAATTAAAGATAAACAAAACAAACAAAAATACAAAATAAATTGCAGGAGCAAGATGGCGGCTGAGTAACAGCTTCCTTGCAACCAGGCACGGTGAGACTGGGGAGAGAAGACTCCAGGCATCTCTGGCTGGTGGGCTCTGCCCAGAAACATTCCTTTGGGGACACAGGGAGTCAGCAAGAGACTTCTGGACCCCAGGTAGAAGACAAAAGCAGTGGAGAGCAGGCAAGTGGTTGTGTGTGTGTGTTTGCTCTACCCTGCTGGCAGATGTAAGTACAGCAGCAGTGAGATTGGAAACTTGAAAGGCCTTACCTTTGAGCTGTTTTGTTTTGTTTTGTTTTGTTTTTGGACTTGCCACTCAATTGAACTACCTTGGGATAACTTGGGCAAGAGTGTGGAGGACTTTAACCATTGTCTAGAGCCCTGAACTGTGCCACTGAGCTGAATGGAATCAACAGTGTTCATCTGTGGGCCATGCGGAGCCATCGTGAGATAACTGCCACAGCAAGCTCTGCCCTCAGGGTCACAGAGCGAAGATTGGGCAGGAGACCTTGGGTGAGTAATCTAGTGACTGAGCAACCTAAAGGTGGAGACTGAGACAGCTTACAGCCTTGGCCCTCAGGGGCATAGAGTGAGACCTGTTTTGGCACTCTGAGTAAGTGGGCAGCCACTTCAGGAGTGATCCAGCAACAAGTGCTTTCCTGGGAAAGCTTCTGCTTAGCCAAGGTTAACAGCTTAAAGTGCCTTTTAAACAGGCTGGGAGAGATATAGGCTCTCCACCCTGCAGGGTTTGACAAATCAGAAGAGGTCTCCAGTCTCCATTTCATATAGCTGTATCAGCATTGTGAATAACATCTCATGTCCCAGAATATCACCTATTTCCCAGATAATATTCACAAATGATATATATTTACTGCTTTGTTTTTGGTTTGTTTTTTTCTTTTTCTTTTCTTTTTAATGTAAACATTTTCCCCCTAGATTTTTAATTTTTTTTATTCTTTTCTTCATTTTTCTAGTTTAAATATAGCTTTTCATTGTTGTCTTCTTTAACAATTAGAACTTCATTTTTGCTAGTGTTTTTACTCCCATTATTTGGTATTTCTCCCAATTCCATCCCATAAAGTTTCTGTTTGCTTGTTTTGGTTCAATTTATAGCATTTTTTTCTTTCCTCTCTACTTGGTTAGGTGGAGTACTGTGTCTGATCAGGCTAGCAAAGAGCTGCTGACCTCCAAGGAACCACCCAACCCAGCATCTCAAGAGGTTGGGGATGTTTAATGGGTTAAAGAACCCTACTGTACACCTACATTGCTCCTGTCTCCCTTTTTCTGTGCCTCTCTTATTTTTGTCATTATTCCCTTTTAATCACTGCCTCTCCTTTCTTTCCTTCTTTTCCTTTTATCTTAATTTTTTCCCCCTTCTTGCTCTTCAATCTTCTCATCCTTCTGGTACTATACCAAAGCACTCCTCAAAACCCTAGGCCAGAGGCATGGTAACTTAAAGAGCAAGAGGAAGTGAAAGGAAAATTAGGGCATGGGAACAGATAAAAACACTCATGAGGAAGAATAGGCAGAAAAATTCTGGAAACAGTTCAGAGCACCCACCCACCCCCAAGGAACTGTGAGGTAGCTACTGCAGAGGATTTCACCTGTAAAGAAATGTTAGAAATGGCAGAAGGGGACTTTAAAAATACAGATGATGGAAACAACTAAGGAACAAATGAAAACAATGAAGGAAACTGCTGATAAAGTGGAAAATAACCAAAAGAACATCCAAAAACAGAATCAAATAAGAGGTGAATGATATAAGAATATAGAAAGGATATAGCAGAGCTGAAGGAACTGAAGAAGTAAATTAGGAAACTCAAAGATGAAATAGAAAGTATCAACAACATATTAGACCATGAAGAAGAAGGAATCTCAGAGGTAGAGTACAAAACTCTTGAGATTACTTAGAGAGATAAAGAAGCAGAAAAGGAGAGAGAGAAATCAGAATGTTCACTGACAGAATTATGGGACTTTATGAAGCGTTCAAACATATGAGTTATAGGTATCCCAGAAGGGAAAGAAAAATGCCCCAGGGGAATGGAAGCCATACTAGAAAATATTATAAATGAAATTTTTCTAAATCTCACCAAACATTCTGACACATTCCTTTCAGAGGGATATGGGACCCCAGGTCACCTCAACACTAACAGAGCTTCTCCAAGACAAATTTTAATGAACCTGTCCAAAGTACAGACAAAAAAAAATGATTCTTCAAAATGCCAGGTGTAAGCACCAGTTGACCTACAGGGGCAAATCCATCAGGGTAACTGCAGACTTCCCTAATAAAACTTTTCAAGCAAAGAAGAGGGTGGTCATCTACCTTTAATCTATGTAAACAAAACAATTTCCAGCCCAGGATTCTATATCCTGCTGAACTAAGCTTTGAAATTGACAAAGAAATCAAATCATTTACTGATATGCAAACATTGAGGAAATTCGCCACAAGATCAGATCTACAGGAAGTACTTTAGCCTGTTTTGCACACTATCACAACGGACCAACAGCAAAGTAAGAACTCCAAACTTAAAGGACAGAACCTAACTTCCACAATGATGCAAAAGATAAAACTAAGCAATGGACTCTCACAACATAAGATGAATGGAACACTACCACAATTAACAATTATCTCAATAAATGTTAATGGCTCACTGAAGAGGCTTGGACTGGCTGATTGGATAAAAACACAAGCCATCCATTTTCTGTCTGATGGAAACACATCTAGCTTCAAAAGACAAATTAAAACTCCCAGTTAAGTGTTGGAAGACAATTTTACAGACAAATGGAATTCAGAAGAAAAGTTGCAATAGAAAGTATCAATTTTATTTTCAGATATATGTGGATTTAAATCAACTTAAAAAAAAGACAAAGATGGTCACTTTATATTGCTCAAGGGAACAATACAACAAGAAGACATTTCAATTATAAATATTTATGCACATAACTTAAATGCTCCCAGATTCTTGAAACAGACCTTACACAGTCTGAGCAATATGATATCCTATAACACCATAATAACAGGGAACTTTAATACTTCCCTTCAGTGAACACATCCTCTAAACAGAAATTAAACAAAGATATAAGGAACTTAAATGAGACCCTGGAACAGCTGTGCTTGATAGACGCATACACAACAATCCATTCCAAAGACAAAGAATACACATTACACATTCTTCTCATTGGCCAATGGAACATTCTCCAAAATTGATCATATCCTAGGATACAAAACAAACCTCAACAAAATAAAAAGAATTGAAATTTTACCTTGTATCTTCTCAGACCACAAGGCAGTAAAGGTGGAACTCAACTCCAACAAAAACGTTCAACCCCACACAAAGGCATGGAAATTAAATAACCTTCTGTTGAATAACATTTGGATACAGGAAGAAATAAAAGAGAAAATTGTTAACTTCCTTGAACACAACAACAATGAAGACAAAAGCTACCAAAACTTGTGGGATACTGCAAAAGCAGTTCTGAGAGGAAAATTGATTGTTTTAGGTGCCTACATTAGAAAAACAGAGAGCACATCAACAAAGTCCAAAATCACCTTATGGAATTGGAAAAAGAAGAACAATGTAAGCCTAAACCCAACAGAAGAAAAGAAATATTTGAAATTAAATCAGAGATCAATGAAACAGAAAATGAAAAATCATTTAGTTTGATCTCCTCTGGTCCTATTTGGATCCCCTTGATTGCCTTCTCTTGCCTGATGGTGATGGCTAAGACTTCCATTACAATGTTAGAAAGCAGTGGAGACAATGGGCATCCTTGCTTGCTTCCTGATTTGAGTGGAAATGATTTCAGATTTAATCCATTCAGTATGGTATTGGCTGTAAGTTTGCTGTAGATGGCCTCTATCTGTTTAAGAAATGTCTCTTCTGTACCTATTTTCTTAAGCATTCTGATCAAGAAAGAATGCTAGATATGATCAAAAGCTTTTTCTACATTAACTCAGAGATTCATATGCTCTTTGTTTTTTAATTTGTTTATGTGATGCATTATATTTATGGATTTACATATATCGAACCATTCTTGGGATCCTGGGATGAACCCCATTTGGTCATGATGTATAATTTGATGTGTAGTTGGATTCTGTTTACTGGGATCTTATTGAATATTTTTGTATCAATATTCACTAGAGATGTTTGTATACAGTTTTCTTTTCTAGTTGGGTGTTTTCCAGGTTTGGAAATTAGGTTGATATTTGCTTCATAGAATGTGTTGGGAAGTGTAAATTCTTTTTCTATGTTTTGGAAAAGGTTAATATAAGTACTAGTTCCTCTTTTAAGGTTTGCTAGAATTCTGATGTGAAGCCATCTGGTCCAGGGCTTTCTTTGGGGGGAGATTTCTAATAGTTGCTGCTATTTCAGAACTTGTTATAGGCTTTTTCAACATTTCCACTTCTTTCTGGCTAAGTCTAGGAGGGTGATATGTTTCCAAGTATTGATATATTTCCTTCAGATTTTCATACTTCTGAGAATAGAGTTTTATGTAATATTCATTAAAGATTTTTTGAATTTCTGAGGAGTCTGTTGTTATTTGGCCTTTATCATTTCTGATTGATGAAATTAGGGATTTTATTCTACTTCTGGTTAGATTAGCCAAAGGTTTATCTATTTTATTGACCTTTTCAAAAAAAAAAAATCAACTTTTTGATTGATCTGTTGTATGATTCTTTTGTTTTCAATTTAATTTAGTTCTGCTGTAATTTTAGTTATTTCTTTTCTTCTGCTGTGTTTAGGGTTGGAATATTCTTTTTCCATTGCTTGAGATGTACCATTATGTTGTTGATTTCCTCTCTATCTGTTCTTTTGAGGAAAGCTTGCAACAGTATAAGTTTCCCTCTCAAGACTGCCTTTTTGTGGTATCTCAGAGGTTCTGGTAATTTGTGTTTTCAGTATCGTTTGGTTACAATAATTTGGTAATTTCCTTCTCAATCTTGCCTGTGACCCAGTTATCATTCAGCATGAGGTTATTAGGTTTTCATGTTTTTATATGAGTATGAGGATTCCTGTTGTTACTGAGTTCAACTTTTATTCCATGATGGTCTCAGAAAATAGAAGGAATAATTTCTATCCTTTTAAATTTGGTGAGGTTAAACTTGTGACCTAATATGTGATCAATTTTGGAGGATGTTCCATGGGCTTATGAGAAGAATGTGCATTCAGTTTTGCTAGGATGAAATGTTCTATAGATGTCTGTTAAATCCAATTATTGAATGATTAAGTTTAAGTCTAAAATTTCTTTGCTTAGCTTCTTATGGGAGGGTCTGTCCAACATTGCCAAAGGGGTGTTAAAAAAATCTCTGACTATTATGGTGGTGGAGGAAATCACATTGCTCAGGTTTGTTAGTCTCTCTTATAAATTGGGGTGCATTGTTTGGGTGCATAAATGTTAATAATTGAAATCTCATCATGTTGAGTGTTGCCCTTAATAAAAATGAAGTGACCATCCATGTCTTTCCTTACTTTTGTTGGTTTAAAGCCTATTGTATCTGCAAATAAAATTGCAACACCTGCTTTTTTCTGATTTCAATTTGCCTGAGTTATGGATGAACATACCTCACCCTGAGTCTATGTTTATCTTTTATGGTAAGGTGAGATTCATGAATGCAGCAGATGTCTTTCCTGAGTTTTTGTATCCAGTCAACCAAGTTGTGCCTCTTTAGAGGGAAATTTAAGTCATTCACATTAATTTAGAGTGTTGATAAGCCTGGTAGTATTTTGGGTATTGAGTTTTTTGAAAGTGTAGTGGACATTTTTAATACTTCCACCATTGTGGAAGTTGGAATTAGATCAAATGTTTGAGTGAGTTTGCTTTGGTGGTGGAGGATGGTGCTGTTCATTATGGAGGATAGGTCTGAGAATATCCTGGAGAGCTGGTTTAGTTATGGCAAATTTCTTCAACATGTGAATGTCTTTAAGGTATTTAATTTCTTCATCATAAATGAAACTGAATTTGGCTGGATATAGGATCGTATGTTGAAAGCGATTTTGTTTGAGGAGATTACAGTTCGATGACCAACCTCTTCTAGCTTGAAAGTTTTCAGCAGGGATATCTGCAGTCTTTCTAATGTTCTTCCCCTTGTAGGTTATGGTTTTCTTATTTCTGGGTGCTTGCAGAATTTTCTCCTTCATATTAACTTCAGTGAAGCTAATTATAATGTGTCTCATCTTCACAGATAATATAATTGTATATGTGGAAAACCCAAGGGACACAACTATAAAACTCCTAGAAGTTATCAATGAATACAGCAATATCTCAGGATACAAAATTAACACATAGTTGTAGCCTGTAGTGTACACACATACACACACACACACAAACTAATATATATATATATATATCACAGTATATACTATATATATGTATATTAGTTGTGTGTGTGTATATATATATATATATAAGTTATATTAGTGTGTGTATTATATATATATATATACACACACACAGTGATCTCTCCAATTTCTCCTAAGTCATGGGGCTGAACATCTTCAAGATTTGGGGTAAACCTCTCTTCTCCAAACACTGCACCATCAGTAGAAATAGCCATGCCTTTAATCTTGTTCTTTCTATTATCACTCATACCTGGATCTTTGACTACTACAATCTGAAGACCAACTTTTAGCCTATTCAAAATAAGTGTGCTCAGAGCTTCTCCATCAACATCTTCAGCAACTATGACCAAGGGCTTACAGTGAGCATTCGCAATTTCAAGGGCAGATACAATCAACAGGGCACAACAAATTTTCTTTTCATTTAATAGAACATACACATCCTGAAATTTGCATTTCTGACCTTTTGTGGTATTAATAGAGTATGGACAAATAGCGTCAATCAAACTCCATGCTTGCAATAATTTATAACTCATTATTTGGTGTTTTTCCACCCTTTAGTGTATTGACCTTTCTTCCAACCTTTTTCATTGTATCAGAAATGATGTTGCCAATTTCTTTGTCTTAATTTGCAGAAATCATAGCAACCTGAGTAATTTCCCCAGGCATTGTAAAAGGTTTAGACTGCTTCTTCAGTTCAGCAATGACAGCATCAACAGCTAACATCACACCTTTCCTGATTTCCACTGGGTTAACAACTTTGCCAAACTTTTTGAAGCCTTCCTTGGCAATAGACCATGCCAACACAGTGGCAGTGGTGGTACCATCCCCAGCCTCTTCATTTGTGTTATTGCCAACATCTTGAACAAGTTTAGCTCCAATATTTTTATATTTATTCTTTAAGTGAATTGACTTTGCAACAGTCACACCATCTTTTGTTACATTGGGACTTCCCCAACTCTGTTCAATAATCACTGTTCTTCCCCTTGGCCCCATTGTAATGGCCAGGGTTTTTCACCTGCCAGAGTCAAAGGAAATACAATGTCCCCTCAGTCTGGCCACCACCCTCTGCCACCAGCTGACTGGCAGGCCTGCCTGCCTCATGTACTAAGTACCCACTGGGGAGTGTTCCACCTAAGCTCATTCCAAACCTGAGGATAACAAGTCAGCAAATGATTTTCTCCCTCATCCATGTACCTTTGCCTCAGCTGTTCTGCTGCACTGGTATCCCTATAGGGTGAGGTATGGCTTCCTCTGGCAATCCTCAGAGTTGGGGAGGTGTCTCTCCAAGATTAGACCCTGATGGGATCACTCTACTATTGCTGAATCCTCATTGGAGGTGCCCCTGTGCATCTCACAGGTGGCTCCCATGGACAAAGGGCAGCTATAGCAGCAGTTCTGAGAGTACGGGGGTGCACGGCTCCAGCAGCATGGCAGCTCGCATGGCAGCACATGGTTCTGGTAGGGTGTAGCGTGGGCCTTCCATGTTTTCTTAATGCTGCGTAGCATTCCAAGGTATACATATAACACAATTTATTTATTTATTTATTTATTTAGTTAGTTAGTTAGTTAGTTCAGTATTCTTTTTGCTTGGTATAAATGAAACAGTTAGAAATGCGATCAACCCAAATGACTCAAAAGCCATGACATTTAAAACAGCTAATATTTTCTTTTTCATATGAACAGTTAGGAACAAATGTTTTCCTTGTGCAAATGAGATGGGTATCATGATCCAAAGAAGTATGCTTTAAAAAAGCAAATTTCCTTTCTCTTTTTTAAGTATTCTAGCTAAATACTGCAAAAATTGCAAGCAGAGCCTGGAGATTTTTCTTTTTTGGTTCTGTTCTCTTATATATTTTAACAAGTTCTCTTGAGACTATTAAAATGTCTTGGTTTTTAGGACATGTGGTCCAGTGGGGATACTTGGCGGACGCAATGGGTTGGCAGTTAGATTTTGCATGTCTTCTCATTTCTTTACAGATCCTCTGACCCAAGGTAACCTTTGTTCCTTCTCTGAAGGCAGGAGTGAAGGAAGTTTGAGGAGGTGACTGATGATCAGTGTCCCTACTGTCCACAGACAATAAGTGAATTACTTCAGCAGTCCCCTTAGTTGTCTCCTCCCACTCCTCCCCCCCTTAAACCAACAAATGCAAATAGCTTCATCCCTATTTGTTAGAAATTCAGGCTTGCTCTGGCAACATGGGCTTTGTTGTTGACTTTCTTTCTCTAGAAAGGCAGTTTTATCCCTGGTAGAAGGAAGTCTATCAAGTAGAACCTAAATCACCTTAAAGGTAAATACATCAACAACTTGTTTCTCCTCAGTATTTATAAAGGTAGGAGACACTGCCGGGTTATCCAGCAGGTCCAGAAGAGGGGAGAGCAGGGCCAGCCTGACTCTGTCCGCGGGGCTGAGTGGGGTGGTGAGCATCACAGCCCGAACAGGAACACATGGAGCCAGGAGTCTGTCGAAGCAGGAACTCAACTTTATTGCATCAAGCAGCCGCTTATATAGAGCGTGGGGAAGGGGTGGGGAAAGGAGGCGAGGGATGAGGTACGTGTGATGGTTGGTAACAAGGTTGGGCCAATGGCATGGTACCACATGGGCTGTATCTAGGTAGAGGCAGTTTCAGGCCGGGCCTTGCTGAGTCAATGCTACGTAGAAGTAGCTCCATGGACTTACTTCTAGTTAGGCTTGGGAAGTTGCACTAGGCCTCAGGCACATGGCAGGGCCCAACAAGACAACACCAGAGTTTCTTATATTGTAGTTGAAGTGTTAAGGAAATTCATTATCTGCTTTGTTGACTTTTGTATATTACATAACCCAGTGATTTGTGTTATCTCAAAAATTCTCTATTTTGTTCTAAATGTTACTTGCTGAAATTGTTGGCACTATTATTTGAATGGTCATGTCTAAAGATTGTTTTATGGTACCGAGAAAAGTCAGTCTTTGGTTATTTTAACCACAATTTTTTTTTCCTTTTTTGCAAAAAGAACAATCCCATTGTAAGCCAAATTTGACCAGGTAAATCATAGTTTGTAATGAAAATGTCAAAATTCTTTCTATAGTTTTTAGGAATATGAAAGTAAATTATTTTTTACTGGTATTAGATGAGACTTACAACAATATTTTTATGATATATAAATATGGCTTACATTTTACTAATTAAATATATTAATACATTTAATTTTTTTTAAATAAAATCATAGCTGTGTACATTAATGTGATCATGGGGCACCATACACTAGTTTCATAGACCATTTCACACATTTTCATCACACTGGTTAACATAGCCTTCCTCGCATTTTCTTAGTTATTGTGCTAAGATATTTACATTGCACATTTACTAAGTTTCACATACATCCTTGTAAGATGCACCGCAGGTGTAATCCCACCAACCACCCTCCTCCATC
>CAUYPK010002170.1:0-12157 GCA_963574355.1 Loris lydekkerianus | reverse complement strand
GAGGGTGATTGGTGGGATCACACCTGCAGTGCATCTTGAAAGGGTACATGTGAAACTTAGTAAATGTAGAATATAAATGTCTTAATACAATAACTAAGAAAATGCCAGGAAGGCTATGTTAACCAGTGTGATGAAAATGTGACAAACTGTTTATAAAACCAGTGTATGGTGCCCCATGATCGCATTAATGTACACAGCTATGATTTAATATTAATTTAAAAAAATTAAAAACTACAATCCATTGAAGTACTCAAGGAGACTGCCCAGTACCTTACCCATTTCCAGTAAGTTCTATATTGGGAGGGGGTTTTTCTACATCACAGGGAGGTTTCCTGTCTGAGTCTTCACATCTGTCTTCATCAGCACTGTCCTCCTCACAGTCAGAATCCCCGTTGCAAACCAATGATCTACTGATGCATTGGCCTGAGCACAGAGAAAATCCACATGCAAATATGAAAGAGGGAAGAAAGGAAACACCATCAAGGATCAGAAACATTTTGCCTGCCATGCCCAATGCTGCCTTCTTACTCTAATGTAAATTCGAGATAAATCTCAAGAGTATCTAGGAAAGAACGAGTGATGATTTTGGTCTCTGCTTTGCAGCACACTGCAATGATTCTTAATTCTGACAGACACAAAATTGAAAATAAGACCTGAATCCAAAATTTTAGGCTCTCACTCATAATCATGAAATAGTTTATCTAAACCATAAAATGCTAACTACTGGGAAGATAGACTGACCTCTTGCTCTTCAATTTTCAATTTATTTTTCTGTAATCACTCACTAAGGTGATAAAGTTGAGCTTTTCTTGGTGATTGAGATTTGTAAGCTCAGAAATTCATTCCAAAGGTTGAAATTCAAGATTTCTTCAGCACCTATTCTCTGCAAGACACTCTTCTAGTGTTGGGCTACAAATATGAATAAAAATGGCTTTTGCTGGAGTTTTCATATACTTTACAATCTAATGGGTACTACTGTGAAGACATAGATCATTGTAACTCAGCGACATAATCGTTAAGATAGACATAAACCCAAAATGTCAAGAAGGCACTGGAGAGTACCAGATGATGTAGCCCCTTCCTACTTCTCCAGCATCATCTCCAGCCATTCTGTTAGCTTCGTAGGGTCTCATCATACTGGACTACTTACATCAACAAAACGCTGAACTTTCTGTCATCTCCAGCCATCTTGACTTGCAATTCTCTCTGCCTAGAACAATTTTCCCTACCTATGTCCTACTTAGCCTTCAAAATTTAAATTAAACATTATCTCCCATTAAAAACCATCCCTACCCCACAGGCTATGTTGTATATTATTTCTCTGTGTTCATAAGCTTTGTGCACAACTCTCCCCGTACTATAGCATGTACCCATTTTACTGACATTCAATTGAATGCAGCAAACATTTCTGAAGAGTTTATTATGTACTGAGCACTACAGATGGAAAATGAAGGAAATATAGTACACACCAACAAATAATCCAGATTGCAAATGAGGCAATATACACAGGAAACACAAAGAAATGATTTGTTAATTGTTAATAGTTCTACAAGTTGGGGATTTAGGGAAGTCTTCCCAAAAGAATATTATCTGATTTAGATTTTGAAAATAAAATAAGTAGGAATTTGACAGGTATTATCGAGGAGCAATTCTAACACAATAATTATCTATGTACTATTCTGCCCCTACAACTTCAGTACTTTTTTTCTTTTTTTTTTTTTTTTTTTTTGAGACAGTCTTACTCTGTCACCCTGGCTAGAGTACAGTGGCATCATCACAGCTCACTACAATCTCAAACTTGCCAGGCTCAAGAAATTCTCCTGTTTCAGCCTCCTTAGTAGCTGGGACTACAAGGACATGCCACTACACCTGGCTAATTATGTTCTATTTTTTTGTAGAGAAGGGATCTCACTCTTGCTCAGGCTGGTCTTAAACTCCTGACCTCAAGCAATCCTCTGTCTCTGCTTCCCAGAGTGCTGGGATTATAGTCCTGAGTCACCAAGCCTAAACAAACTTTAGTATTTTGGAGGGAAAGACTACGTGTTTCACTTTTATATCCACAAGTATCATCACTATATTTGGAACATAATAAGAAAAATAAATATTTATTGTTGAATTAATCTGGCTACATAAATGTAATGTAGACAATAGCTCAGTAGTATTCAATGCCAAATTTTTCAATATGTCAGTCACCCAATACATAACCAAGATAGATAGATAGATAGATAGATAGATAGATAGATAGATAGATAGATTTTTTTTTTTTTTTTTTTTGCAGTTTTTGTAGTTTTGGGCCAGGGTCGGATTTGAACCCACTACCTCTGGTATATGGGGCCAGCACCTTAACTCCTTTTGAGCTACAGGCACTGCCCACTAATATTGCTCTTTGATTAGCTAATTAGAGTTACATTTCTTGTAAACATAATAATTAGCAATGTTGTTTTTGCCTAATCTCAATGTATATACCAGACTCATTCTGCATCTTCACCAAAAATGTACTATTAAGAGCTGTTGGCTCAGGTGGTGGCTGTGGCTCAAAGGGGTAGGGTGCCAGCCCCTTTTGCCAGAGGTGGCAGGTTCAAACCCAGCCCCGGCCAAAAACTGCCAAAAAAAAAAAAAGGAACTTTTGGTTCAGTGCCCATAGCTCAGTGAGTAGGGCACTGGCCACATACACTGAGGCTAACAGGTTCAAGCCCAGCCCAGGCCTGCTAAACAACAATAACAGCTGCAACCAAAAAATAGCCAGGCATGGTGATGGCGGGCACCTGTTGTCCCAGCTACTCGGGAGACTGAGGCAAGAGAATCGCTTAAGCCCAAGAGTTAGAGGATGCTGTGAGCTGTGACGCCACAGCACTGTACCGAGGGCAACATAATGAGACTCTGTCTCAAAAAAAAAAAAAAAGAACTGTTAGGGTCTGTCAATAGCCAGAGTTCTACTATTCAAAGAACTAAAGAGTATTCTCAACTTTCTTACCAGAGGTCTCCCCTTGCATTTGAAAGAATGATAGGTGAATGTCTCATTAATATACCAACAAAAATCCTACTGATATTTGGGTAAAATTAATTTATAGGCCAAAATAAAATTAGCAAAATTGAAGACATATATGTTGAGCATGTTAAACATAGAATCCGAATTTACAGTCTGCATGCTGGACTATAAAAAAGAAATTATTATACCTGAGAAACACCTGAAACGCTCTCCACACCCCTCCTCTGTTGGACATCCTCTCGAAGGTTCACAGGATTGGGTTTCAAAAGCACTTCCAGAGCAAGGGTGGCCTCCGTACTGCCCATACACAGAGACTGACCGCCTGCGAGTCTAAACACAAGGCAGGTGGTGATTTTTTTAAACGTATCTCCAGTTTTCTTTATCTGACTGATACAATTAATACAATTGTATTAGTTAATTAATTAATTAATTGAGAAATTAATGCAATTAGGGAAACAATGTCTGGGAAATCATTTTGGCATTCTACTGAAGTAAAACCTCAAAATCACTGCTCACAGACCCATTTGCCTTAGAGTTCAGTGACACTTGGATTATTAAGTATAAGGAGCTTCCAGTTAAATATTTATTTTCAGGGTTCAATGAAAGAAATAATTTTTTTTTTAGTGAATCTATAAGAAAGTAACCAGAAAGAGGCACACTTAGCTGGGTAGACATATGAGCAAATAGAGTACAACATAGAATTATTGTTTTTGCCAAAGCTGTGTACCAAGAGCTAATTAGAAAAGGTGAAATGAGTTGGGCAGGAGACAGGGTGTATATACTGGAAAGGGGTGTTAAGATGAAGCAGAGTTAGGGTAACCTTTAGAAAAGTGGTGGCAATTGAGGTGAGCTGAACCTTCATTCTTTTTCAGGAAGAAAGGCAAAGAAAAAGAATTGAGAGAGAAATACATAATATGGAGGTCAAATTTACAAAACAGTGGCCTAAGTAGTCTAAAAGCAAAGTTACAGTGGAATTTTAATAGACAATCAAAAACATTGACCTCTGAAGTGAAAAATATGCAAAAAGCAAGTGTCTTGGGGAAAAAGAGCAGTACAGAAAAATTGTGGAAATCATCACACTAAATGAGAAACTTATAAGTAATTTATCTTAATGTTTAATCTTCATTCAGTATGAAGCCACATATATAATGTTTAAACAAAAAGAAATACCTACAAAATCATTTTCCTCCCCCCTGGCAATCAAAGCAGCATCTTCTAGGTGCATGAAGACAGGATAGGAACTTTTTTTTTTTTTTTTTGAAACAGAGTTTCAAGCTGTCACCCTTGGTAGAGTGCAGTGGTGTCATAGCTCATAGCAACCTCAAATTCTTGGGCTTAAGCGATTCTCTTGCCTCAGCCTCCCGAGTAGCTTGGACTACAGGCACCCACCACAACACCCAGCTATTTTTTGGTTGTAGTTGTCATTGTCGTTTGGCTGGCCCAAGCAGGATTCGAACCTGCCAAGTCTGATGTATGTGGTTGGCACCCTTGCCAACTGAGCTACAGGCACGGAGCTGGGACAACATTTTTTATACAAACAACATGATCTAAGCTTTGGAACTTTAGAAAAGAACACATTGATAAGCTATAGACAAGAGCTATCTTCGTCAACTAAAAATGTATTAAGAAACTTTACTGGGTTCCATCCACTCTCATTCGTCTGTAGCTCCTCTGCTAAGACACAATCAAAGGCACCAGAGCCCAGTTCCAGCTGATCCCAAACTACCACTGTGATCTCTGGTCCCAAGGAACCTACAAAATTGTTTTCCTTCCCACTGGCAATCAAAGGGCGCATACTAGGTTCTTTCTGTTGTCATCTCTTCTCCATTTTAATTAAAACAAACCTGGTCTGAGTTTCCTAACAATTTAAACCTTGAACAAAAATCAACAGGGAAGAGTCAGTGTATGCATCAATGTTAAATTTATTCATCCATCCTAAATTGGGTTAGAAGTGGGGATTCCTTGGGAGAAGGGGTCACAGTGATGTAATTTGAATAATGAGCAGCCTTGGCATCAGCTGGAGCCTGGCTTTGGTGCCTTTGATTGTGGCTAAGCAGAGGAGCCACAGAGAAATGTGAGTGGGAAAAAAGAACCCAGTAAAGTTTCTTAATATGTTTTTCATTTCAGTTTTTACTTAATGAAGTGTGTGTAGCTTGTCAATGTGTTCTTTTGTGAGGTTCCAAAGCACAGATCATGTTGTTTGGGTAAGGAATGTCCTCCCCAGCCAGGCGTACTAACTCACACCTGTAATCCTAGCACTTTGGGAGGTTGAGGCAGGTGTATTGCTTGAGCTCAGGAGTTCAAAAACAGCCTGAGCAAGAGCAAGACCTTGTCTCCACTAAAAATAAAAAAAGTAGCCAGGTATTATGGCATAGGTATTTGGGGAGCTGATGCAAGAGGATCACTTGAGCCCAACAGTTTGAAGTTGCTGTGAGTTACGATGATGCCACAGCACTCTACACAGGGCAACAGAGCAAGACTGTCTCAAAACAAAAAAAAAGAAAGAAAGAAAGAAAGAAAGAAAGAAAGAAAGAAAGAAAGAAAGAAAGAAAGAAAGAAAGAAAGAAAGAAAGAAAAGAAAAAGGAATGTCCTCCCTCTTCACATCACCAGGGTGCCCTTCATGGCTGCCCACTCTCAACAGTCTCATTCTCACCGGCCAAATTTCGATCTTATGACCCTTTTTCATTTTCACTTGTCTCTTTCTAAATGAAAATTTTGTTTTTATAACCTAGGAATATAGCCTTTGCATAATGACCTCCACTCAAAGAAGAAAATTACTTATATGAAAAATATCCTCTATTCATCTACTTCTATTTAGTGTTCTTTCTTGTTTCTAAATTATAAAAAATTTTTCTATATTTGGTGTTTCTTTGATTTTTCCTTTGTTATTCACATACCTCTTTGTCTGTAATCAGAGTTGTCATCTATTAAATTTGCTAGAAGACAAATTCTTTATTTGTGTGACTTGTTTCAAAATACCTTTCATGTAAGTACTAAATAAACACTTGATGAAAATGACATTAATAATGATGCTTAATGCTTCAAAACAGAAATTATCTTCATATTTTAATGCTTTTTATTTTAATATTTCAACAATTAAAAATGATTTTTAAGTACTTGTACATATTTTTATCAAAACTGAACTGCTTTAAATATATTTAACTATTCAAGCATGTAGAACCTTTAAAACAAACACTTCAAATTATCCTCAGAAAACTATGGGAAAAGAGGACAGATATCTATGCACAAAATTTATATTAAAATTTTATTTATACTAATAAATTTTAGTTAGTATTTTTATACTAACAAAAAATGGAAACAACTTAATATCAAACAATAAAACAGTGGGTAAATAAGATAGGTATATGCATATGATGGAATGCATATGATGGAATGTAATAGATAGGTATATGCATATGATGGAATGGAATATGCTAATAGTACAATGTTTTATTAAAATAGTAAAATATAAAACTGTGATCAAATAATCTCATTTTTAAAAATTATAAGCACATAGAAAATAAGCTGAAAAATATATGTATTTTTTTCTCCTAAATGATAAAGTATTTTCATCAATGAACATATTATAATGAAGAAAAAAACATGTTTAGAAGTACTCTATAATATCCAGGTCAAGTCTAGCATTTATTTGTATTACTTAAGAATTAAACTTTAAGGCTCGGCCCTCATAGCTCAGTGAGTAGGACACCAGCCACATACACCAAGGCTAGTGGGTTCGAGCCCGGCCCAGGCCTGTTAAAACAACAATGACAACTCCAAAAAAAAAAAAAAATAGCTAGATATTGTGGCGAGTGTCTGTAGTCCCAGCTACTGGGGAGGCTAAGGCAAGAGAATTGCCTAAGCCCAAGATTTTGAGGTTGCTGTGATCTATGACACCACATAACTCTACTGAGGGCAACATGGTGAGACTCTGTCTCAAAAAAAAAAAAAAAGAATTATACTTCAAAATATTGTAAAAATAAAATTATTTTTCAAACAACCATTTTGTGAAGAAAAACCAAGCAATCATTCTATTTTGTTAGTATTTATCTGAAATGAGAAAAAAGTGGAACTTAATATATATGAAACAAATTTTAAATTATCTACAAATCTCATTTCATGTTATTTCTGTTTTTCTAATAGTTAAAGAGTTAATTGCCTTTAACTTGTAGCCTATGTATACATAGTTCTAGCTCCAAAGCAAGATCTAGAAAAGTCTTTCAAGAAAATGAATGTGGAAATTACTTTATTACAATATTAATTATTAAGTAAATCATATTTTTCTCCCAAATTTACTAACACCTTCATTTCAAGAAACATTAACTAGTGAACATTAAAAAATTAATACTATTTTAGCCATACTTATGCTATTTTTGCAAATACATGATCAAATACAAAGTTTTGTGGGGTCCTACCTGAGTCTTGGTACAGCCATTGCATTCTGACCAAGGGGCATAGGAGTCCCACTGGCAATTGACTGGAGAGGTGGCACTGTTATAGTGTCAAATTATCCGTCATAAATCAGGTAGAAATACAGTGAGGGGGAAAAAGAATGGTGAAAATAGTCAAAGATTGTAAAAAAACTACTTCAAATTTTTTTTCTTAAGAGATACGAAAAGTATCCCAAAATACATAAAAATGATAGGTAGAGAGCCACCTTCTTAGAAATTAACATTATTTTTTTTTAAAAAATTAACATTATTAAACATGCATCATGTACCAGGTACTATTAAAACACTGAAGTTGTAGAAATAATGAGAGAAAGAGATAGATCATTGACTATTGATAGAAGGGTAGAGACACAGATGTCTAAACAAATAATCATAATATGATATATCTACTTTGATGAAATTCATAACAGAAATGTGTACAGGATGATGTGTTATGGAAATATAAATAAGGAAGCATTCAGAGTTGCAAGGGTAGGTGAGAACATATAGTTGAAAGGTCTGCCCTCTCTTGTAGGGATTCTGAATGATGTATTGAACAGTTACCCAGAAACTGAGAGACAAGTTCTAATAAGACTATATGAGAAGTGGAAAACAAAAAACTGGCAGCAGCTAAATGGACAGGAATGTATTTAATTGTCCCCCTGTTCATCAGGCCATTGCTCAAGCACACACCCAGGTGGGGCAATTTGAGATTAAACAGTCCCATTCAAACAAAGTGCCTACTGCCAGCATCTATTTGAGTGAGATGGAAAGAAAGAAAAGACAAAGGGAGGAAGGGAAGAAAGGAGGAAGGGAGGGAGGAGGAAAGAGAGGAAGGAAAGGAGAGAGAGGGAAAGAAGGAAAGAAAGAAATGTGGAAATGAGAAGTTGACTCTGACTCAATGTTCAACTATCGCCAAGTCACATGAAGGAGGTCACATGGGTTAATTTTAAGAAATTAAAAAATCCTTGCGTAAAACAAAACAATTTTCTACAAGGGGTAGAGGAACCAGGACTCTTGATATCTGGATTCTCAGCACAGCTGTGAGCTGGGAGTCACATCAAGTCAAGATGATTCTTGCATATCTTAAGGCTGTCAGGTTACTCTGAAAGTAATGAATCCCATTCAGTGCATGCCTCCTCTGCTTTTATAGAAATGACCATGATAAATTGCTTTTATTTATTATTTTTTTTCTTTTGAGACAGAGTCTCACTTTGTCACCCTCCATAGAGTGCATGGTGTCATAGCTCACAGCAACCTCAAACTCTTGGGTTTAAGTGATTCTCTTGCCTCAACCTCCCAAGTAGCTGGGACTACAGGCACTCACCACAAGGCCTGGCTGGTTTTTTGTTGCAGTTGTCCTTGTTTAGCTGGCCGAGGCCTGGCTCAAACCCGACAGCCTCGGTGCATGTGGCTGGTGCTGTAACCACTGTGCACAGGCACCAAGCCAGATAAATTGCTTTTATATGCCAGTGATCCAAATACCTGAATATTTTTGACCCTTGGATAATCTATGTTTACTGTTATTTGTGTAGTTTGTGTCCCAGAGTAAAACAGAAGTTAGCAAACACTGAGGCTTGGGAGAGGAAGCTTGCTTGGCTTTCCACCCCTGTGTTCCCACAACACCCTGAGCAGCCTTTCTCAGACCTGTGTTCATTTGCATTGAACTATCTCAAGATGTGAATCACCTAGCAGACTCCTGGGGTCATCCTGCTCTCCTTGGTATTCACACACCCTTGACACATATTCTGATAGTTCCATAAAGGGAACTGACCTGGCTTGCCCATCAGTCTGACAGTGAAAGCACAGTAAGGATATTTTTTCCAGGCCTCAAGAGGCAGTAAAACTATTTTCTTTTGACCAAAAAAATGGTGAAAATAGTTAAAGATTGTAAAAAACTACTTCAAATTTTTTTTCTTAAGAAATATTAAAAGTATCCCAAAATATATAAAAAATGATAGGTAGACATCCACCTTCTTAGAAATTAACATTATTTTTTAAAAAAGAAATTAACATTATTAAACATGCATCATGTACCAGGTACTATCAAAACACTAAAGTTTTAGAAATAATGAGAGAGAGAGATCATTGACTATTGATAAAGGGCAAAGAAGGGCATTTTCTTTAAAAACTCTCAATCTTTAAAATCTAGAGAATGGGCTCAGTGCCCAAAGCATAGTGATTACGGCGCCAGCCACATACCCCCAGGCTGGGGGTTCAAACCTGGCCCAGGACAGCTAAAAAACAATAACAACTGCAAAAAAAAAAAAAAATAGCCCGGTGTTGTGGTGGGCACCTATAGTTCCAGCTACTTGGGAGGCTGAGGCAAGAGAATCGCTTTAGCCCAGGAGCTTGAGGTTGCTGTAAGCTATGATGCTGCAGCACTCTATGGAGAGCGACAAAGTGAGACTCTGTCTCAAAAAAAAAAAAAAAAAAAAAAAATTCTAGAGAATGTTTTACAAGGATTACATTTAAAGTTCAAATAGTGCTCTAAGATGTATAAGTCTGTCATGATTCTCTGAGTTACAGGCAAAACCAGGGTACTGGGACAAAATCCTTGAGATATTTTTAGTCTTCAAGTTTCTTCCTTACAAGGAAAAAATGAAGTCAAATAATAATAATAATAATAAAGCACACTTTTGTTGTCATTGCCTTTTCTAAAAATAAGAAGAGAGAAAACATGTTGGAGGGATAAACTCACTCAAGCTGCAATGTAAAAATTTGACCACACTAAAAAGATTTTTAAAAATTAAAAAAGAATTTCCACACACAATCAAAAAAATTCTCACCTTGAAAACATTTGAAAGTCTCCCATAAAGCCCACCAAAATGAATAAGGTTATTGCCTAGAAAAGATAAACAATAAAGATCATTATTTTATTCATTTATTTATTTTTTTGAGAGAGAGACAGAGCCTTGCTTTATTGCCCAGGCTGGAATGTAGTGGCACAATCATAGCTCACTGCTGCTTGAACTCCTAGGCTCAAGTGATCCTCTTGCCTTAGCTTCCTGAGTAGATGGGACTAACGGTACATGCCACTATGCCTGGCTAACTATTTATTTTTTGTAGAGACAGGGCCTCCCTTTGTTGCTCAGGCTGGTCTTGATCTTCAGGCCTCTAGTGATTCTTTTGCCTCAGCTTCTCAAAGTACTGAAACTACAGGCATTGATCCACCATGCCTGGCCTTGCGTTTCTTTATTATAATTATAAAATGGCAATTTATAATTGTATAAATTTATGTTGTTCTAAGTGATATTATGATTTATGAATACAATGTGAATTAAATTAAGCTAGTTAACATATCCTTCACCTCAATTACTTATACTTTTTGTGGTGAGGAAATTTGAAATTTAGTATGTTAGCAATTATGAGGTGTACAATACTCCATTATTAACTACATTCAGCAGTTAGAATGTAGTTACTTCTACATTCTACCAATAGAACTCAAAAACAAAACAAAACTTATTTCTCCTAATGGAAATTTTGAACCCTTTCTCTCCCTTCCCCTCACTCCCCAGCCTCTGTAATAACCATTCTAATCTCTGCTTCTATGAGCCTGATGGTTTTAGATTCTACATATAGGTGAGAACATACAGTATTTGTCTTTTTGTGTCTGGTTTAATTCATTTACCATAGTATTCTCCAACCCCATCCATGTTGTCATAAATGACAGAATTTCCTCCTTTTGGAAGGCTGAACAATATTCTGCTGTGTATAAATACCACATTTTCTTTATCTACTCATGTGCTGATGGACATACAGGTCGATTCAGTAACTTAGTGACCTAGAACAGGGCTGCAATAAACATGGGAGTTTAGGCATCTGTTCAACAAACTGATTGCAAATCTTTTAAGTAAATACCGCAAAATGGGATTGCTAGGTCACATGGTAATCCTATTTTTAGTTTTTTTGAGGAAACTCTGCACAGTTTTCTATAATAGTTATCGCAGTTTATGTTCCCACTATAATAGTTATAGTAGTTTATGTTCCATTTCTCCACATCCACATCCACATTTGTTACCTTTTCTCTTTTTGATGATAGCCATTCTATCAAGTATGAGATAATTTTAACTTGTATTTCCCTAATGATTAGTGACATTGAGCATTTTTAATATATCAGTTAGTCATTTGTATATCTTCTTTTGAAAAATGTCTATGTAGGTCCCTTGCCCATTGTTTAATTGGGTTTTTTGTTTTCTTATCATTGAATTCTTCAAACTCCTTGGTTATTTTGGATGTTAACCCCTTATCAAATATATGGCTTACAAATATTTTCTCCCAATCTGTACTCCCTGCAGAGTTTCTTGTTCCTTTTGCTGTACAAAAGCTTTTTAGTTTATTGTAAACTAACTAGGCCAATGTCATGTAATTTTTCCCTTAGGTTTTCTTCAAGTAGTTTTACTATTTCTATTCTGGTCTTGAGTTTATGTCTTTAATTCATTTTGAATTACATTTTGTAGATGTTGTGAGACAGGGGTCCAATTTCATCCTTCTGAAAGTGAATATCCAGTTGTCCCAACACCATTTATTAAAAGGATTATCCTTTTCCCATTGTGTATTCTTGGTACCTTTGCCAAAAATTAACTGACCACCATGTATGGGTTCATTTCTGGGCCTGCTATTCTGTTGCCTTGGTCAATGTGACTTTTTTTTTTTTTTTTTTTTTTTTTTTGTAAAAAAAAAATTTTTTTAGTAATGGTTTATTTTTTTTTTTTTATTTTTTAAATTATAAAAATT
>CAUYPK010002168.1:0-95634 GCA_963574355.1 Loris lydekkerianus | reverse complement strand
TGAGTACCTGGGACTACAGAGGTACGCTATCACACCCTCAGCCTCTTGAGTACCTGGGACTACAGAGGTACGCTATCACACCCTCAGCCTCTTGAGTACCTGGGACTACAGAGGTACGCTATCACAACCAGCTAATTTTTTCTACTTTTTTTGTAGAGACAGAGTCTCACTCTTGCTCAGCTGATCTCAAACTCCTGAGCTCAAGGGATCCTCCCTGCTCAGCCTCCCTGAGTACTAGGATTACACACATGAACCATCACACCCAGCCTAACTCCTAGTTATTTTTTTAAGGCTTAATGTAAGTGCTCCTTCTCAGAAGAGCCTTCCCTGTCCACCACGACAAACACATTTACATGCACACATGTGCTCCCCATCTCTGGACACTGTGTGTGAAGCCCCACTCTGTCAGTGAACAATCAGTGTCTATATGCCTTTTCTGTCTCCTTCAGAGTCTGTGAGCTCCTGAAGAGCCAGGGCCATGTCATACCCCTCCTGGCACAGGATACGGCACATAGGAGGTGTTCAATAAATACCTGTGGACCAAATGCATGCATCCCTGATTAAGGGATGCGTGGTAAGGAATTTCCTCCCATCCCCCAATAAACCAGGGCTGCCTCGTACAATGGTGTGGCTTGTGGCACGGCCATTCCCTGGGCCTTGGATGTTCCACTTCTACTCCCTCCTTGAAATTGCCCAAGGCCCCCTTAAATTAATTGACATTTACACAGCAATTTATAAGTCCCAAGTGAACTTTCACAGTGGTATAATTAATAATGGTAACAAGAGCAAGAATGCTAACATCTACTGAGTGCTTACTCTGTACCATGCATTTGACATGTATTGTTTCACTTAACCCTACAACAACCTTGTGAAGAAGAAATGGTGGTTATACCCATTTTAAAGATGTGGGAACTAAGACTAAAACTGTGACTGACAGTGGGGAAGGTGGGCCTCACTCACAGGCCCCTGGATGCTGGATGCTGTGCCCCTTCTAACCTAAGAACCTTGCATTCTCACATTCTGGCACCTTGGAAGCCACCAGAGTCCTCATCTCTCATCTGTCTGATTCTTCTCATTTAGCAACTTCCCTGTCTCCTTGCTCCTCTACCACACTGCCCCAGAGCCTGGCCTTCTAAAAAGGACACTCTGGCTTGCAGGATCTCCTTCTAACAGGATCTCCTGGCTCCGCTATACAAATTGCAAAGGGAGCAGGCACTGGTGCATGATGACCTTGAGCTCAAAACAAGCCCTCCCACCTTCCAGCCACGTATCTATGAGCAGGTGTCTTAGTTCCTCTGTGCTTCCCTGTTTTCATCAGCAAAATCGAGGTGATGCTACTAAGCCTAGTGGTTTGCTATGAGGATTTACAACTAGCACAAAGCCTGGCTTATAGTAAATATTCAAAAGTATTTCCCTCCTTGCCTTTCCCAAAAGAAAGAAGGGAGGGAGGAAGAAAGGAAGGAAGGAAGGAAAGAAGGAAGGAAAAGAGGGAGGGAGGGAGGGAAAGAGGGAGGAAGGAAGGCCTGTTGAAGAAAGAAGAAAGAAAGAGAGAGAGAGAGAGAGAGAGAGAGAGAAAGAGAAAAGAAGGAAAGAAAGAAATCTTAAAATTTTTTTTTTTTTTGAAAGCAATTTCTATGGCATTACACTCAAGGAAACCATAGCAACCAGTTTCCTGCCGCTTGCTTTCCGGCCTTCCCCAGCTGTACAATAGTGCTGGGACACAGCCTTTGTTATTCCAATACCCCAGGGAAGATTGTGGATGTCATGCACTCTACAGGGTGGAGGCATCTGCTGGGTAGAATGGCCCCGGCTGCTGGTGGTGTCACTGGTATGGGCTCCTCTGCTCCCAGTGAGCCAAGGCTGTCCCAGTCCTGTGGCAGGCCGCAGAGGTGCTATGGTTTCCCACTGGTGACCCAAGTCATCTTCTAAGGGCTGCCTCCTTGTAGGCCAGGCCAGAACACCTGGCCCCCCTTTTTTATGGAGATAAGGACAGCATCTGGTTAGGTCTGGAAAGTCCCACCAGAGACAACATGGCCTGCAAGGCCTAAATTATTTACTCTCTGGACCTTTACAGAATAAGTTTGCCAAACCCAGGTCTAACCTACTGAGGCTTTTCCAAAGACCTGGGAACTGCTGGCCACACTTTCAGTATCACTGTCCTCTGAGGAGAGGAAAACCTGTCCCATTGTCAGATTGGAGGCTGACCATAGACCCCTCCCCACGGGGATGGAGGTGTGACCCAAGAATAGGATGGAAGAGAAGCTGACCAAGATGAAAGCCTCCTTTAGAGAGGAGTTAAGAGTTATGGCTGATAATTGGAGAGAGCTCAAGACAAGGAGAATGATAGGAAGAAAAATGGGTCACTGACATCTACGGTCCTGTGCCAGTTTTGTTCCACAGCCTACTGCAGGCTTCATGACAACCTGGCTATTTCACTATCCCACAGTTAGTATTCCCACTTCACACATGAGAAATTGAAGCATGAAAAAGAGGAAGTAAGTTGTCAAACCTAGTGAGTAGTAGCTTACTCTGGAACCCCTGCCTGTCGTCTCATAGCAGGGTCTGGATGGAGGAGGCATCTCATCTGCATAACACAGGTCACTATGGAGTTATGCTGGGCTCTGTGGAAGAAGGAGAGAGAAAGAAACAGCGGTATGCAACCTTGTCTGAGGAGCCACAGGTGAGGAGGAAAGGCAGCAGCTACGTGTGATTAATCACCGTCTAGGGTAGAAATTGTCAGTGTGGAAAGAGAAGGCCTGGCAGAGCACAGTGGGTCACCACGCCTGTAATCCTGGCACTCTGGGAGGCCAAGGTGGGAGGATTGCTTGAGGCCAGGAGTTCCAGGCTGCCGTGAGCGAGGATGATGTCACTGTACTCTAGCCTGGGTGACAGAGCAAGACCCTGTCTCAGAAAAAAGAGAAACTCAGGTAAGATGCCAGGTCAGTCAAGGTGCATCATACACTGGAATACTACATAGCCATTGAAATGTTGAGGACATGGGCTCAAAATGCCAATGCCTGGATGGGTGTTGCAAACTGGGAAGCAGATCTCATTCATTCAGACAACAAGCAGGGCCAGGGCAGGCAGAGAACTGGTGAGCACACTTCCCAGTGCTGGGTGTTCAAATTCAGTATTTTCCATGAGCCAAGCCAATCTCTCTCAGGCCAGTTGTAACCTCTGTATCATGTTGACTTAAATTTATTGACATAACATGGAAAGAGTCCATAATATATTAGTAAATGTAAAAATCAGGTCACAAGACAGTCCGTTAATATGCCTGGGTTTTTTTTTTCCATGTATATGCTTATACATAAAAATATACAGAAAAAAGACAGGAAGGTATTAGTCCAAAATTTTAACAGGTTTTAGAGGTGGTTATTTTGTCCCTTTGTTTTTAATTTTTCCCCTTTTTTGGATAACAAACTTATATCACCTGCCTAAGCTTTTGTTCATGAGTGTTTAGAAGAGACTTTCTTCCCCAGCCCACCCCTACCATCTCTGAATAGTTGCTACTCTTCAAGATTCAACTCCAACATCACCTCCTCCAGACCCCTCCCTCCCAACCTCGGCTGCAGTGCCATGTGCTCCCCACATCAGCGCCTTCTCCTGGGGAGCCATACCTGTGTACACCTGGTCTCTTCCCGAAACCCTTGGCGTGAGCTTCCCAAGAGCCAGTGCTGTCTCTAACGCATCTTTGGACTCCGAGCATCTAATCTGGAACTTAACACATTGTATGTGCTCCGTAACCACTTGCAGAATGAGGGACTGAATTTTGTGCTTAAGGCAAGTGGGGAGACCCCTGGGGGAGAGCCCCATACATCCTGCCCAGGTGCTAAGGGAGGGGGAGCTGAGACACCTGGAGGAAGGGCCAAGGACAGACATCCTGAGCACAGTGGGTTATCCCATTTATCTGGACTGTGGGGTTTGGAAGAAGAGAGGCTGGAAAAGAGACGGGCTCTAAGTCAGGAGCCGGACATCAGACTTGGGAGTTTAAATGTTATTCCAAGGGCCTAGGACAAGCCTGGATCCTTGCTCAGAGAAGGCAACTCATCATTCTTTTCGTCCCCCATCCCCCTCCTCAGAGCTTTTCCTGCCTTTTTGGCACTGGACACGGGTGCTGGCTTCTGTCCTGAGCAGCATGACCTGCTGCCCATGAGTCAGGGACTTGGCCATTCCTAAGTGACTAAGGCTGTCGCCTCCTGCCAGTTTCCCGTAACCGCCTTAGTAAAGACTCAGTCTGAATCACTGTTTATTGTTTTTAGGGTTTTTTTTTTTGTTGTTGTTCCTCCCCTCCAGTTTTTTTTTTTTTTTTTTTTTCCTTAATAACAATCACCCCAGCTAGGCCAGTGGAGCTGAGTGAGGAACTGTAGGACACACCCCACAACTGCACAACACAGGAGGGACACAGAACCCCATTCTGCTTAAGAAGTGAGGCCACTGTGGCTATAGAGCCAGGAACTGAGTTCAAATCCTGCCCATGTCCCTACCTGCTGTGCTCCCTTGAGCAAATCTCTTCAACCACTCTGAACCTTAGTTTCCTTATCTGTAAAATGGGAATAATAATGCTGATTTCAGAAGGTTGCTGTGAGAATAGGTGGTGAAGTCTGTGAATGCGCTGACATAGGGCATATGCCAGGCATCCTAGGAATGGTAATTATTCTAAAATATAGCTCCTCAGCTCAGGAGCCAGCTCACAGAAGAGAAGGGTAGGGCTCTCACGTCCTCTGCACACCTGTCATTTCAGAAAGGCAGAAAAATAATGGGCTTCCCAAAGCCCACCCTTCAGAAATTTATCTCAGACTATTGATAAGTCACTTAGTGCTATTATGAATAGCCAACATTTACTCAACATGTAGTATGTGACAGTGTTCTAAGCATTTCACAGTAAGTAGTTAATTCAATCATCACAAATCCCTTTGTGATAGGTGTTACCCCCGCTTCTAAGCAGAGAAAGAAACTGAGGCATAGAAGTTAAGTACTTTGCTAAGGAGAGATAAGAGCCAAGTGTTGAACTCAAATGATCTAATAACTTCAGTGGACAACACAGGGATGAGATTCTCCTGGGGGCATCTCTGGACCTGGCAGTCCTTCAAACACTTTGCTTTAACTGGGTGGTTATGAAATATAGGCAGTCCCTAAGTTATAAACATCAGACTTATGTACAGCTCACACTTAGGAATGTCAGCTATTAAAGGTAATAGGTAAATGCACCTGTTCCAACTTACTTACAAGTTCAACTTAAGCACAAACCTAAAGAATCTCATTTGTAACCAGGGACTGACAGACACAGAGACCTCATTTTACATTTAGGGAAATTGAGGATTTGAATAAAGAGGAAACGCCAAGTCAGTTGGTGCTCAGCATTTGAACCCAGGTCTCTACGGTTCCGGAGTGGTTCTACCAGGCTATGCAAAGTGGCTGGCTGAGGTGGGATCAGGTTGACTTTGTCTTTCAGAAGATTATTGGCTTCATTATTAGCCATTAATGGCTCGCTGGTCTGCCTAAATCCTCCTAAACAGATGACCAGTCTGATGGAATCCAGATGCCCCCCTTGGAAGAGCTCTAGATCCTCCCTGCCAATGGTCTGCAACTCTGGGAGGATCTGGCCAGACTTCAGTAAACTGGAGTTTGAGACCCCAAAATTCCCTTTGCCCAGAACTTGTCTATAGTATCCAGAACTCTCACCAATGCCTAGTGAGCATGTCCACTGGGGAGTGCCTGTGGGCACATCCAAATGGGATTGCCATGGAGATGGAAAGTGTTGGTGGCTGACCACCTCAGAAGGCTGCATGGTGGCTTTCTATAGGAATGACGACTATACCTGGGGGGAATAGATAGATGTCAAGGTTATTGGGTTAGCTTGTGCTAGCCACATGGCCCTGATTGAGCTACTCCTGGAAGGGCAAGATATGGGACGGACTTGATCTTGCAGGGCTCCAGGGCTGCCAGCACAACCTTGGGCTTTCTTTTCCTCCCAGAAATAGGGCTACTGCTTTAGACACACAACATACTCACCCTGGGGTAAGCCCTGCACGTTGTGCTGTCCACTCATCTAGATTGAGGAGTGGGAGTCTGGAAAGGGAAGAAAAGACAGAAAGAAGCTGCTGGTAGTAATAACACATTAAAAATAATTGCTTCCATGTGCTTGCTGTGTGCTAAGTACTGGGCTAAATCTTTTACATACGTAATCTCCCATAATCCAGTGATCATCCCCTCGTAACAGATGAGAACACTGGGCCTTAGAGAAGTTAATAAACTGCCCAGAAAGAAAATGTTTACTAAGTACCATGTGATTGATGTGTCAGGCACATTATGAAGATCTGTATACATGTATATATATATGGCCTAATTAATCCCTGAGTGGCACCTAGGAAGCTGTTACTTATTTTGCCCATTTTTTCAGACAAAAACACTGAGGTTCAGGGAAGTGAAGGTTTTCCCAAGGTTGCGCAGCTAGGGTGAAGGAGGACTGGGTTCAAACTTCAGTCAGTCTATGGATTGTCAGCTCTAGCTCTGGCTGCACGTTAGAAGATCTGTGTTTTAGCAGATGCTTTGCTTCCTATATATAAAATGGTGATGGTTGATTTGATGATTCTTGAAATTCCTTGTAGAGTTAATATCTCTGATTCTCCGAGGAAGAGTACCGTGGAGTTTGGGAAACCATCAGTGCACTAGTTCTTAGACCCACGTAAGCCTGTTGAATGGGGAAGGCCAGGGAGAGAGATCAGCTTTTCATTTCCCATAAGCAGAGCATCTGGGAGAGCAGAAAGCCTCATGGCAGCAGCTTAGGAAGGCGGGTTCAGTGATGTGTGTTCCTAAAAGAGAAAAGGTTGAGTTGGGTCACCTTCCTCTTTAGCTTCTTGTATCCTAGCAAGGACTGAATTATTGTGGGCCATAATCTAGTACAAAATAAAAAATTAAGGTACTGAGTTCATCCGAGTCCTCCGTGTTGCTGGTGGGTCTCTCAGCCAAATTGCTGAGCCCATCCAAAAGGCCGGTGGGAAGAGTCAGATGCAGTCTGGATGCTCCCGCGGCGCACCCTAGAACGCATTTGGGTGGTGCTGTGGACTCCACTGCCTGGCCTCAGTGGAGTAGACATGTGTGGCATATCCAGAAAGACCAGGCTTGGGGGCAGGTCTGAGGTGAGCTGGCTCTGCTCCTTTCTGGCTAGATAACGATGACTATGAGCATTCAGCCCCCAGAGTCCCAACCTTCACTCCAGAAACTGGCACAAGTGCAAGGCCTTGTTTCATCAGTTCTGAAAGAAGTGAGAAAAATAAGGATATTAAATTGGGTCTTTGATACTATAACTTAATTAAGTCTAAAAGACTGTATTTATTCTGATTCCATTGTCTGCTACACTTTTGGCATGAAAATATCCTTTCTTTTACCAAAAAATGATGGTGAGTGTAGATGCAGCAATTTTCAAATTTAAAAATTTTCTTACTTATAAAAATTGAAATTAGCAACTCATATATGCTCTCCCAAATTTTTAAAATTAATTTGTAAAATCCAAGAAATAGAAAAAAAATAGAAATCACTAACATAGCTTCTCGGTGAGGTCAGGATAATACAATAATTAGCTCTATTTGGAAGCATATTGTGTTGGAGGTAAGGTAATACATAGTTTGTATACTCCAGCACTTCATGAAATAGAATTATACTTCCTTTTCATGCCACTGTTACAGCCTAGGTCTACTTTCTGGACATTAGCCTTTGTCACAACGTCCCCCATCATTCCTGGGGTTGATTCCAATATCTGGGTTTTCCAGGGTATTGACTCATATGTCAGTGCTAAGTGTGGGGTCACTGCTCTGCTGACATAGTTATCACCACTGTGGACTGTCTCTGAGACCCCAGTGGTGAAAGTGAAGCACCTGCCTTAGCCAAGGGTCATTCTTGGTTGTTCGCACCTCTCAGAAGAGAGGCAGCCACTTGGACATGCCCCCCAGGTCGGGAGCACCCAAGAGCTGCCACAATGCTAATTGTCACCAAACTTGGGCTTCTTGAACTGCTGCTCTTTCCATCATGGTAAACAGTGGAGGCCAGGCTCTTCACTAAGGGCATAGCCAAAGATGCTCATCCACCCCAGAACACTCGAGCCCTCTGCACACTGTGGGCCCAGTGCCATTCCCATGGGCACCAGTGTGAGGAAGACATTTCTTCCTCATGCAGTCCCCAGGGTCATTGAATTTTCTGCCCCTTCCAGGATGACTATGCCACCTATTCTCCCCAAAGGGAAGAACTTTTTACCCCATGCTCCAGGGGTGATCTCACCCCAATGATCTGAAGAGCCTCTAGTTGGTACCTACCAAAATTTGGGTCATAATAACCCATGTTCCACCAGCACAGAGCCTGGCATGTGATAAATGCTTGGTGAGTGTTAATTTCCCAGCCTAAGTTATCACTCCGTAAGAGCATAGATTCAGGCATGCCTAGGACCTGGAAATCCCTCTCTCAGGAAAACCCAAAGTCTCCCTGAGGTTAATGTGGGCTCAGGGCTGTAGGAGAGTAAGGCCCAAATGCTGACCCCAATCCTTACCCTCAGGGGAGGCCCTGCCATGATGCCCACATTGGGACTGCTTCCCGCAAGTCCCACGATACCTTCATCCTGGAAGGTCCAGTAGAGCTATCGGCCCCCCATGTTTGGACAGCTTATCCTGCCCTCAGTTCAGAAACTGCCATCTGCTTTTAAATTACCTTAATTTCCAGCCTAGCAGGAGTTTTCCTCTCATTTCAAAGGGCCTGTGATATTATCCACTTATGGGGACTAGTTGAGGAAGAAACCTTGGGGATTTCCAAACCCCAGCAGCAGTGGGTAGGGGAAGCTTTCAGCAGCCCCTACTGGAATCTGGCCCTGGGGCCATGCGGCTGCCCCTATCTCCTTGAGCAGGCCTGCAGATATGGCTAAGCTAGGGAGCTGAGCTCAGCAGGCCCCAGTGCAATGAGAAGAACAGGAGGGAAAAACAAAAGGAAGAGGAAAAGATCCACAGTTTCCATAAAAGGTCATTCACTTAAATTCCTTCATTCTGCAAAGATGTATTTAGTCCTGTGGACACTGGACATGTTCCTGCCCATGATGAGCCTATCTAGAGAGACAGGCAAGCAAGGCAGGGGATGACTGCACATACAGCAGGGATTGTGCCTGGAGAGTTGGACACCAGACTTAGCTCTGCCTATAAGTTGGGCTAACCACTCTTCCTCTCCCATCCTCAGTTTCTCTACCTGTCAAATGAAGTTGCACCAGTCTCTAAGGGCCCTGCTGCTCTGGCCCTGGAAACCATGAGAGGCAGTAGGAGCCTCCCACACTCTGCACCCATTGGTGCCTTTGGACTTGGGCTGACTCAAGGTCAGGAATTGTCACAAATATTATTGTGCAATGTCCAATTTAAAACCCTGTGGAGACTTCTCACATCTCATAGACTGAAGTCCAGAATTTTCAGCATGGCTCAGTAGGTCTTACGTGCTCATGTCCACCTCTTCTAACATTGCTCCCCCAGCTCCCCACAATCTGGCAATACCAGCCTTCTCCTATTTTCCATGTCCCTCTACCTATACCCTGACCCATGCTCTCAGGGCCCTCGTGTGAGCTCCTCGCTGCCATCTTTACATCATTTAGGTGATTCCTACTCAATTTACCAGTCTTGGAGTCTATGTCACCACATCTGTGACCCTGTGACTGTGTCACTTTCTTAACACCCCAAATAGTTGGGTCCCTTGATATGACCCCTCAACTACCCCATCCCAGACTCTGAGTTCAAGGAATGAGTACCCTGCCTGTACCCAAGTTGTCCCTAACACCTGTCATGGCCACCAAGTAGGCCCCCCGTGTTCTTTGAACAAGGGTCTCACATTCCCCCTCAGCTTCCCATCATGGCCTGTTCTTGGGGCATGGCTCATGCAGGGGGCCCCTCCATGTAGGGTGATCGCCCTCCAGCTCTGCTCAACCTAGGGATTTGCTTTATCAGAAAACTGCATTCATTACAGTCCCCTCTAGAAGCTATGTGCAAAAACAGTTCAGGCAATAGAAACCAGCATGGCAGCATGCTCCCACCCAGGTAGGGAGGACCCCCAATGTGGGGAACAAGTAGCCTGCTGTCACAGAAGGCACCCAGGCATGAGGTGTCACCATGGCTGTGTGACCTTCAACAAGCTACTTCCTTTTCTGGGTTTTGGTTTCCTTACATAAAGTGTGGGGTTGGACTCAATTATAACATTTAGTCTTTAATTGGCATTTATATTTTCTCCAGGCCCTGGGCAAAACCTTTTATATGAAGTTCAGGTAATTCCCACAACAACCATGTAGGGAGGAACTGTTATTAGCCCCATTTTACAGACGGTGAAACTGAAAATTAGAGAATTTATATAACTTTCCCAAGGTCACATGGCTAGAAAGTGTCAGAACTAGGGTTTCAACCAGTTTCTCTGTCTACCCCCAGAGGCTGAGCTCTTAACCACTTTGCCTTCCCTTTAAGAACCTGCTGATTCTGTTATTCTAGAAGCCTGTGTCTGCCAGGGTCTCAGCAAAAGCAGTGCAAAATCTAAGATCAACATGCTCTCAGGATAGCTTTCTCCCTGGAAGGAGACGCAAGGAGACAGCCCAGGCCTTCAGCCCAGCATCTCTGAAACATTGGCAGCCCAGAGAGCTGTACCATAAGCTCTTGGCTGAATTAACATTTGGGAAGAAGAAAAGAGGTAGAAAGATTTTTTATCCAGATAGCAGATTTCCAGCTCACAGCCTTCCCTCTGAGTTATAACAGGCCCTTTGCATACATTCGAATTTAAATTTGCATTGAAATACAACACAGATTCAGAAAAGAGCACAAATTATGCATGAATTATCTCAAAGTGAACACACCCATATAACCACCATCCAGGTCAAAGGTAGACTATTACCAGCAACCCATAGTCCCCATTCCACCCCTCCTCCTCATTACCTCCCAGGTCCTGTGTGTTTTGATCTGAGAATATTCCCTGGGGCTATAGAGAAAGGCTGGAATAAAAAGTTAATTTTCAAATTGTCCTTTGATCTCCAGGGAGATGCTAAGTCTGCAAGAAGGAAGTGGTAGAGGAGGAGGGGAGAAATTCAACACCACTTACTAAACCTTCAGACATGGCAAAAGGCTACAGGTGCCAGAGAAAAAAGAAGAGCAACTTGGTGTTCTTGGGTCCAACTGTCCTTGTGAGTGTGTATGTGTGTGTGTGGTGTGATAAGTGGTGTAAGACTTTGCTGAGCAGAAGGGAAGCACAGAGATACTGTGGGATCACAGAGGACAAGTGTCTGAATCTATCTGGTTGGGTCAGGTCTCACGGAGAAAGGAGGGCATGCTTAGGTGAGTCCAGTGGATGTGTCTGGAGCCTTGGCACCCCAGCCCTGCCACTCATCCTCCATCCTGGTGAAACTGCTAAAGACTCTAGCACTCCAGGCATGCTGACTAGAGGACCTGCCTTCTGGTTTCTTCAGAAATCATGAAATGGGATGAAAAGAGGGAAGGGACTCACACAAACAAGCCCCATTTGAAGAGACCTACCCCAGAGTTGGCCTGTTGTCAAGCACAAGAATCTCAACATGAAGAGCAAAGAATCCCAGCTAGTGCTTTGAAGTGCATGAGCATGAAGCCCCAGAAAACTCTCAGATGGGGGGTTGTTGGCCTTTTATTTCTTGTACATAAAGGGACAGAAAACTTAGCAGACAGGAAAGTCAAATGTGTAGGTAAGCCCAGAACCTGAACTTGACCCTGATGTGTGCAGTCTGATCCATGCCAACCAATACCTGGGACCTCACACCAAAATCAAAATAATTTGTCAGTTCCAAGGGATAAACGCAAAGGCATCAGTAGGAGATAAGGCCAGAAACCTGGAACCAGGAATATGAGGATGAATTCAGGAAGAGCATTGCAGGGTGGGGCTGTGGGCTCAGGGCTGTCCATGGGAGCCATTCACCAGACAGGACCATCTTCCCCTGGCTGCTCTTATAATCAGCCACCTAAACGGCCTTTTGATTTGTGATTTCGGTGGCATTGCTGTGATTACATGTAGTTATTTTTACAGAACGTTTTATTCATGAGAGAAGAAAGGGATCTTAAAAAAGACAAGGGCTTATTTTAGCATTAACCCTTTTCTGATTACTTCACTTGGAGAAAATTTTAGCTAATCACCCTGCCTTGTCATGTGGCAGCAGCCTTGGCGAAGTGTGTACAGGGTATTGATGTCAGTGTAGCACATAGACAAAGCGTCTTTCTCATGAGACTTTCAGAGCAGTGGTACTGAGCTGAAATGGAAAGATTGTCATGGCTGCCCAATGCATGATATTGAATATCATATGAGAATCAAACAAATGCCAAAGAAAGAACCTAGAGTTTGTGTAGCCTTGCGTGTTGATTTGATTCACTTGTGTCTATTTCAGTACTTTCTTTTTCCTGTTTGACACTTTACAGTCTCAGGACTATCCCTCTAGGTCACTCCTCTCCTTCCCAAGCATGACTGCATGGCCACAGTCTGGGGTCCCTTGAGGTTGACCACTTACCAGTGTGATCTTAGGCAACTTAATTAACCTCTCTGTTCTTTAATTTCCTCATATACAAAAGCTGTAGTGAGAGCTACCTCTAAGGGGCATTATGAGTATTACATAATACATATATTTAAGCATTTAAAATCAGTCCTAGCTCGTAGTAAGCATTCAGGATACTATAACAAAACATGTTAATTAATTTAAGTAAAGTCCATGAGACCCAAAGGCGGCAGTGATAAACTGGGATGTATATATTTGTTCCCCACTGTACATGACCACTCTGAATGGGGATGATGTAAAATCCAAGGTGGAAAACAAAACAAAACCCTCCTTAGGATTTTTCTGGAAACCTTGCTAAAAGGAGCTAATACGAGTCATGCCAGCAGGTACAAGGGAAAGCTACCACAGGAACTTGGAAGATCTTCTGAGTGAGGAACTGGTCCCAGAGAAGGGAAGTAATTTAGCCGGAATCACACCACAATCACACCACAATTTCAAGACAAAACCAGGAATAGAACCTAGATCCCTGACTTCCAAACCAAGGCTCCTGCTGTAACACCACACAGACTAGAGGTTTTCTCTCAGGGTCTGTTCTGCTTCGAAGCTGGCCTGGCCAGCAACAGTGAAGCCAGGTGTCTAGGCAATGAGTTAGCCCTGGGCTTCTCAAACCTTAATGTACAAATGAATCACATGGGGGATCTCATGAAAAATGCTGACTGTTACAGTAAGTAGATCCAGAGGGTGGCCTGAGAATCTGCACCTCTGACAAACTCCCAGGTGACACTGCTGTTGCTGTGGGGAGCACACTTGGATTACAAGGCTCCAGACCAGTGCCATCCAGTAGAAGTAGAATGCAAGCCACATACATAATTTTACATTTTCTAGTAGCCACATTAAAGAAAGATAAAAAGAAACCTAACACTCAATTTAGTATTATATATCTTATTTAACCCTAATACATGTATCAAAAATATTCCCATTTCAAGATATAATCAATGTAAAAATTATCAATGAGGTATCTCACTCTTTTTTTTCTTACAGTCTCACTTTCTTGTTTTACTCAGTAGAGTGCTGTTGCGTCACAGCTCACAGCAACCTCCAGCTCTTGGGCTTAAGCGATTCTCTTGCCTCAGCCTTCCGAGTAGCTGGGACGACAGGTGCCTGCCACAACGTCCAGCTATTTTTTGTTGCAGTTCGAACCCACCACCCTCGGTATATGGGGCCAGCACCCTACTCACTGAACCACAGGTGCCGCCCCCACTTTTTTTTTTTTTCCTGTATTAAATCTTTGAAATGCAGTGTGCATTTTATAGTGAAAGCACATTTCAGTCTGACTTACCATGTTGCAAGTCCTCAGATGCATGTGACTACTGGCTACAGCATAGTTCCAGGCAATGTCCCAGTGGGTCTCAGCCACACTCTGCCCCCTCCGTACCAGCCAATGTGACCATCTTCTTGGCTTTTCCCACTTGGCATCCCACCTAGCCCACTCCTGCACTCTTATCACAGGTAAAGACGGTCTGTCCCTACCTAGACCATAAGAGAGACAAGGGCAAAGCAGCCTAAAATCCACCTTCCCTTACTTCTGGGTAACACTGTTTATCTAGGCCAAGAAACCCCTCTCTGGCTGAGACCATGGTGTCAGAATATACAACTAACCACTTGAAGGCTTATGTGTTCTGCCCTCAATTAGGAGAAAAGGGCTGAGAACACTTTTCACATGGCTTAGGCCCTGCCACTGTCTGGCCGGGTGGTTTGAAGGGTTTTGCCTGGGGCCAGCCATGACAGTGAGAGACACTGGCTGTGATTCTATGGCCGAGTGCCAATGTGACATCTGTGGGCCCTCTGTGACTTCCAGGGCAGCTGTTTTCCTGCCAAAGAGACATCAGTGGGATCCCTTTGACAGCTCTGGCTATGCACACTCACCAAGGCCTCACCATGGGAATTTGGGGTCTTGGCTCAACTAGAACCAAGGTCACAAACATCTTCCCCAATCTGTGACTTGCATGTGATTCACCAGGAACTTCTGTTCAATATGTACCCGCTGGAAACCCACATCTGAGAAGCTAGGTCATCTGGCTGCTCACCCAAATGTTTGCTTTTGCCGCTTTTGTCTGAGAAAGCTCATAGCTTGGTGCTACCTAATGCTAAACACATGAGTAGCTGGAAACATCTAAATATGCTGCAGTCTATAGATCTATAGACAAAACATCCACATCTATAGGGATCTCTGACGAATGGCATTTTCTGGTAAAGCAAAACCTGTTTGTGGTTTTACTCCTTAGTGTTGCAAATCCATCTAAACTTGGACTTATTCATACTTTAGTAAGGAGAGTGTAATGAGCAAAATTAAATACTAGCTAACTCCTCAGTATCCATACTTGCTTCCACAAGCATTTTTGCATATATTGACCTGTAGGCAATTATATTTCTTTCATTCAGTCAGCAAATAGGTATTGAGTACCTGTCGCGTGCCAGGTACTAGACTCCAGGGATGCAGTGGGGAAAAGAAAGTCTTTGCTCTTAGTGTCCATGTGTGTTGAGGTGGAGAGGAGTAGCAGGACAAGCAAATACAGCATGTAAATTATTCCATATGCTCAATGCTCTGCCTGTTGTTGTGCACTTAGTGGGCTCCAAACCACGGTCACAGAGCAGCCAGGGCTCCAGACAGTAGAAAGCTCCTGCATCAGGATAGGTGTTGTTGCCCGCCCAGGCTCCGCAGGGGATCTGACGAAGCTTCTCTCCAAGCTCATAGCCCTCTATGTAAATGATGGCTGGAACCTGACAATTAAGCAAGTCCTTTGGTGCCCTTCTGCCCCTCTATTTTTGGACTCATTTTCTCTTTTTCACTTGTCCAATCCCATTTCCTGGGCCCTGGGTTTCCTCTGTGTTTGAGGCCCTGCCATACCTGTGCACATGACTCTCACCCTGCAGGAGGTCCCTTTGTGATGGGATGGGAGGGGGTGCTGTGTTTTGGGTGAGATAGCTGATGGCTTATTTGTAACATAAACTTTTCCCATTGTCATGAGTTTGGAGCAGTGATAGCTGGAGGAAATACAAATAACAATTTTCCATGCCCTTTTTCTGTTTCTGGCAGCCAGGCATGCCATGCTGACACAAACACAATATTCATTTGTTCAGCGTTTGAAGCTGAAATGTACCATAAATACATCATGGCCCTTCAAAGGGTAGGTGCACAACAGCCCGCTGTCAGAGGCCACCAAAGTCCTCTTTTGAGGAAAATAAAACAAAAATGTATTTACAAAACATTGCCCTTGGGAGAAGTTGAAAATATTTTCCAGTTTATGATCGGGTCCTTTTCCACCTGACAAAAATTGATTGTTCTCTCCCACCCACAACCCTACCCTCTCTACTCTTTTAGGTGGAGCCCAAATTCACATGGTTTTCTGGTTAAACAACAAGTGCATCTGTCCCAACCTAACCCAGTAAAGCCCAAATAGCAGCAACTGGGGTAGGCTTGGAGGTCGGCGCTATTTTGGGAAGGATAGAACAGGGGAAAAGCACTGAGTTGAGTACCCATCAGAATAGGCTCTGGTCTTCCTTGAAAAGATTTCTTCTTTGTAGCTGGTAGGAGAACATTAGGAGATTGCACCATAAAATATCATTAGGCTGATCTGTAATGAAAGTAGTTGTTATTGGCAATTTCATCTGGTTCCATCTAAACATAAATAGCTGCCATTTATTGATCATTGCCTGGGTGCCAGGCATTGAGCTAAGCACTTTACTCAAATGTTGTCACTTAATCTTCACAATAACCTGGCAGGGCACTCTCTTAGGTTGGGTTCCTAGAGGTAGACTCTTAAGATGAGAATTTGTGATTCGTTAAAGAAGTGCTCCCAGGACAAACCAGCAAAGGACAGGGATGAAGCCACGTGAGGATGTGATTTTAGGCCAAGTCCCAGCCACAGCCTCTTCCTGTGGGGAATCTGCAGCTTAAATTACACCCCAGAGTTCATCCCACCTCAAATCAAGTGAGCTGGGCTTTCATGTACCACAGTCTGTCACTGGCCACAGGCTGCCCTAGGGGAGTAAATCCTCAAGTGCATCCATCTCTCTGCACACATGGGTGAGAGAGCTCCAATGGCCCAAAGGCAGGCCTCTGAGCAGGTCACAGGTGCTGACAGAGCACATGGGAGCTGGAGGAGGGGAGAGCCACCAAACAGGGTCCACTGGAGCTAGGTTTTAGTTTTATCACCATTTCGTATATGACTTGATATGAATCAGCTCTGGTCATAAAGAGGTAGGGGCAGAACGCTGTTATCCTGAACTGGCCACTGTGTCGTACTCCCATGATCATTTCCGTAGTCTCTGGGGCCAGGGTGGTGGCGCCTGGCTTCTCTTTCCTTAGAATGAGATTTTACAACCAGCCTAGCTCATGCATTTGGATTGGAGGGGGGCACACCAGTGACCAACAGCTATGGTTTGTCAAAGTCCACTTAGCAGCAAGCTGGAACTCCTTGTCACATTAGCACTCCTTTTATACCTCTCTGGGGCTAGAAAAGGGGCCATTCCTGATCCCAGCTCTGCGGGATCTGGTGACATGTTCCCCCACTATCTCTTAAGGGAGGGGCACAGGGGTCACAGTGTATGGCACACCTCTTGGGGGCAGGACACAATTATGAAAGGGACTTTATCTGACAAATGCAATCAGTGTAACCTAATTCTTTGTATCCTCAATGAGTCCCAAACAATAAAAAAATAAAAAATAAATAAAGTCTGCCCTCCTGCCCTTGGCAGAGGTAGGTGCAACCTACTGTTCTCTGCAACAGCAGCCAGCAAGACAGTGCTATCCAATGTCACTGCCAGAGGGACCTCCTACTGCTTGGCTTGAGTTCGGGAGCACACTCTCAGCTGTCCTAAGCCAAGGGATACACCAGCATCAGAACACCTGGTCATCTCCAGCTGCTGCCTCCTCCCTGCTCTCCCAGCCAGGAGCAGTCAATTACCTGCTCTTATTTGACAACCCAAGGCAGGGAACTAAGTCAGAGCTCTCTGGCCCAGTATGTGACACTGTGGGAAAGATACAGACTTTGGAGTCTGAGATCAGAATTCATCACCCAGTTCAGCCATTTACTAAAGGGAATAGTTGTTTAACTTCTTTGTATCCCAATTTTGTCATCTATAAATGGGGTATGAAGATCACATGAGATGTGATCTTGAAGATCACATGAGATGTTGCCTATACAGGCCTAGCACAGAGTAAGCATTTGGGAAATGTTTGCCCCCAGACTTTTGTTCTAGGTAGCAACTTCCCTGGCATTGTTTCCTGTCACATTGCCTGCCCTTTGGGTAACTGTGTGCTTTTTAATACAGCCTAGCTGCCCTTCTCTTGGTTGGGTGCAGGGTACAAGCAGGAGAATGTGTCCTTTATTTATTGTCATGTGGTTTGAAGAGTTTTGTCCCTTCTGGGTTATCCTCTGAGTTCTGTCAAAAGAGACTGGATGGCCTGCTTCTTTGTTCATTGATCTTGACTAATGCAAAGCTAGCTCCCTGGCCTTCTTCATTGAGTCCCATTATGCTCCATATGCTAATGGCTCCCTAAATAAGGCCCTGTAGGACAGCATAGCACCAGAGAAAAAGCAAAATGCAATCAGACACTGAGATGCTGGATCCTGCCCCTCTAACCCTCCCCCCACACATAGAAATGCTGTCCTAGTTTTCAGCAGCCTAATTGAACATCAATCACATAAGGAAAGAAATCCTGGCTCACGCACTGTGCTAAGAATAATTTCTGTCCCAGCAGTACAGCTGGTCAGAGACACTTCCTAGTGTTTCCATCTGGATTAGGTGTGGGGATCCAGGAAGTGCATTTGTCCATTTCATGTCTGAACCTGGCGTGGACCCTGAAACTTGGAAGCCTGACAACAAAAGAGCTAGAGTAAACATCCAAACACCAACTCATCCAAAAATTTGTCTCCTGAAGGCTCCTGCTTATGTTGCATGAGTCTCATTTAGTCTGTTGTTTCTAGTTTTGCAGGAGTCAGTATTAAATATTGACTTTATTTACTAGGACAAGGCCCAGGTTAGCTCAGCATCTCCTAGTGGAGTCCTCAGCCGGCATAACTTCCTGATGACCAGGATCATGCTTTGCGGTTCTAGTTTGACATTCTTTCTTGAGAGTGACTGGGTGTCTGGCTTTGGGGGAAAGTTTTTACATTTTAATTTTTTCAAGGAAATAGAATCATCCATTCATTCACAAATTATTTCCAGGATGCTGACTTATGTCAGCAACTGTGCTTCACAGGTGCCAAAGACCTAAAGCATCATAAGTACCTTCTCCACCCTCTTGGAGATTACAGTTTGAGTCAGTGGTTCCTAACCTTGGCTGTCCAGTGGAATCACCTGGGGAATTTTTTAAAAAGTATTCTAAACATATGATTTTCTTTCTTTTTTTCTCATAATAATTCTGAAAAATAGCCACTGCTATTGTACCCATTTCAGAGACAAAAACACTGAGGCACAGACTGGTAGCGTCAATTGGCCAAAGTTACGTATCACTGCAGAAAAAGAATAGAACCAGGTGGCGCCTGTGGCTCAGTGAGTAGGGCGCCAGCCCCATATACCGAGGTTGGCGGGTTCAAACCCAGCCCCGGCCAAACTGCAACAAAAAAATAGCCGGGCACTATGGCGGGCTCCTGTAGTCCCTGCTGCTCGGGAGGCTGAGGCAAGAGAATCACGTAAGCCCAAGAGCTGGAGGTTGCTGTGAGTCCTGTGACGTCATGGCACTCTACTGGGCGGTAAAGTGAAACTCTGTCTCTACAAAAAAAAACAAAAAGAAAGAAAAGAAAGAAAGAGAATAGAACCACAGGAGTTCTGCCTTCAGAGAGCCATGCTTCCTTCAGAGCTGTCCTGCCTCTTCATGCATGGAGGTGTGAGACAATGTGGCCTGTCTGGAAATGGCTGGAGTATGTTGACAAAAGAAAATCTAGGCAGGTAGGCAAGGGCAGGGCAGGAAGAGCCTTGTGGCCGCAGACTGGGAGACAGGTTTTGTTCAGCAGATGATCAGAAGAGCTCCCACCTGTAACAACTAGCCTGTGAAGGCATTTGCTAGGGGAAGGGGGGCTCAGGACACATTTTTACACAAGAAAAAGTAGGTCAATGTCTTCAGAAGGAAGCATGGAAGGTGCAGATGCTCCGTGATGGCAATTGGCTCTGACAGCAGCTCTGTGCTTAGAGGGGAGGAATGTGAAAAGGGCCTCCTGTTCTTTTCCTCACTGAACTCTTGCTTCCACACGTTATCGGTAACTCTGGGGTCAGCCCTAGAGCAGCTGGCTCTGTGCCCTGCTTCCCTGGAAGCAGCTTTGCCTGCCCTGTGCCCGCTCTGTTCTTCAAGGCCAACAGGGCGTCCATTCATCACAGTGCGGGGCTGAGCGTCCATGGGATGGTCTCTGAGGAAACCCACAGCCGGAGACCCACAGCCCTGCGCACTGTGTAAGCCAGGAGAGAGTGGTGTGTAATAGCTACACATGAATTAGGGTTCGAATCCCAACTCTATTACTTACTATGTGACTTTGAGCAAGTCCCTGACCTCTGTGGAGCTCTCTTTTCTCATCTGCAAAATGGAGTGGTGACCCTTACCTTGCAAGGTTTAGAACTGGAGATACTGTTCATAAGGGGCCTAGTAAATGTGTCTGAGGCCCTCAGTAAATGGCAGCTATTTTTAAGCCTGCTCAACATATCCTGAGAGTCCTGTGGTCCAGAGAGCCCAAGTTGAGAACCTTTGAATAACCCCTTTATTTTGCAAATGAAAAGGCTGAGGCCCAACGAGGGCCAATGGCTTTTCCAAGTTTACTTGGAATGTGGTGAGGAGAACCAGGAGTAGGAAGTACCAAAGGCCTCCCATCACCAAGCAGGGGTGAAAAGTTCAACTCCAACCTGGCTTTGACCCCCTCACAGCCTTTGCTCTGATTTCTTCCCTCCACGATGGCATAGAAACAACCTTTCTGGAAGGGCCGTGTGGACAAATAAGCTGTAATTCCCAAGTGTTGAAAAGTACTCCACAGGTGCCAAATCATGACTCTCCATGGATTTCAACACCTCGGTTGGCGTGCCTTCCCACTAGATGCAAGCTGCATGAGGACAGTGCACTCCTGAGTGTGTGTATGCATGTCTGTGTGTGCAAGGGCAAGGAAAGGGAAAAGGGAGAGAGCATTTAGAAGATTCAGATTGTCTAAAATCTCTTTCCATATCTCTTTCCATATCCAGTACATTGTGGCTTAGCCTCCTGCCCCCTTCCCAGGTCTTCTGGACCCTACTTCCAGCCACCTATTGAGGGAAGTTATTAATAAATTCAACTGGCCCAGGACCCCCACTCTGTGGCCCACAGGGAATCAGTGACCCTGTTGCCAAAACCTTCAGCAAATAAGAAACACAATCAGGGACTCGGTGTCAGGTTGTTTGTGTCAAGTGGAGTGTCCTAGAAAAAGCATGGCTTTTGGAATCAGACAACTGAGGTTTTGAATCCCAGTTCTGCTTCCTAGCTGTGTGGCCTTGGGCAAATTACCACTTTAGCTATATGTGCCTCAGTTCCCTTACCTATAAAACAGGGGGAAATATCACGTCAAAGCATTGTTTGAAGAAATTAAATGAAATGAAGATCCTCAAGCTCTAAACAGCATCTAGAGTTGTAATTGAAACAAAACATAACTGTTTTCTTCCCGCCCAAAAGACTGCCACCAGTCCCACTGGCTTCCTGTGTCTGGGTTACCATGGCACCTAAACTGATCCTGGTGTGTTAATTTTAACTGTAGATTGGGAAGAGTCAGAAAGATGCCAGCATGAAGAGGTGATTGCTGAAAGCAAAGCCTATTCCCAAGAAGTGGCTTTTCCTTAAAGATGATGGCCTTGGGCACCTCAGGCATTTGGGAGGAAAGCAGCCACTGGTGGCATGGGGTGGGGGCATCTGCATTTGATACCCCCCAGCAGAAGAGTAGGTGCCATTCCCTGAATAGATGTCTTAGAGAAAACAGATGTGCTCATAGCCTTACTGTGCTCCTCCCTGTAAACCATGGTAAACAGAAGGCCAGGTGAGGAGTGTGCAGATGTGGCCCAGGGCTGCAATGAGAGAGGCTGGGCCTCCTCTGTGCCTCTCCTGGCCTTCAAAACTGCAAGGAAAGGGTCCACAGAGGGCTTCCATCTTCTCTCTTGCTTTTTCCCCCTTGCCTGGTCCATTCTGGATACCTTAGTTATAGAGATACAGATCCCTACTCCAGGATGCTGGATGGTACCCATCGGTCAGAGAGGCAGAGATCTCTATTGGGCTCTCAGCCTTAAGTTCTGGGCCTTCACTCAGTGTGTTAGCAATGGAAATTTCCACAGCCTCAGACATACCCACTGCAAGCAATCATGCAGTGACCCTGGAGTAGATGGGAAAGGAATTGGGGCTTGAATACTATGTGCCAGGAAACATGGTCATCATCCTGGGAACGGCGGCCATCTCCGTCAGTCACCACTTTAGTGCTTTAGGTTGTTAACTCGTTTAAACCTTTCAGCAACTCTATGGCAGAGGTACTGTTATAAACCCTATTTTACAGATGAGAAACCTAAGTTACAGAGAGGTTAAGTAAGTTGTCCACTGCTAATAAGTGGCAGGACTCAACCAGTCACACTTCTGCAGCCAAACTCCAAAGTCTTCCTCCTTTTAGCCACTCTCTTTCTGCCTCTCTTGTTCAATCTTTCTCCTAGATCCCAGGAAGTGGGTCTTACTAGTGACAGAGATAAGGGATTTAGGCTTAGGATGGTTACATGACTATGCGAAGATCACCTAACCAAGTATCTGTGCCTATCTATGAGACTCTCTGTTTCCGCTTCACTAAACAGAATCTAGAGTTGTAATTGAAACCCTGACACTGTCTCTTACACCACAGAGAGACAGGGGCTGGGCTGCCAACTCCTGCTCCTGATGGCCCATACCTCCACCCCAAGCACACTGGCAGGCAGGAACTAAAGCCCCATTCTTGCCTGGTCACCCACTTTGCCATTCAGATATTGCCTCTCAATATCTAAAGGGGTCTAGCTTCTTTATCTGCTCACATAGCATTTGCCTAACGTAGTAATTATACCTTCACTGATATGATTATGTAATTACTATCTATTTCCCTGACTGTAAGCTCTAGAGAAAAGAATTGCGGTTCTTGCTAACATTGCATCACCAGCGATCAGCATGTTGCCTGACATTTGGTAGCACTAAAATATGATTTGAATGAATGAATGAGCACAACAACACCTACTCATATACGTATAAGATTCTAGACTTAAGCCCAGGCTCTCTTGCTTCCATTATCTCAAATCCTCACAACAACTCTGAAATAGTTGTCATCATTCCCATTTGGCTGATGGAGAAGCTGAGGATCACAGAAGTGACCCCTGCTCAGTCAGTCAGTAAGAGGTGAAGCCAGGCTGCCTGACTCCAGCATCAGTGTTGTTCTTCTCTCTACTCTGAAGGGAACCTGGCAACAAGGAGTAGTGATCAGGAGCTCTATCAGAGTTCCTCCTGCAAGGACAGCAGAAGAAAATAAGATTGTGGAGATCAGACAGAACTGATCATCAAAAAAGAAGAAGAATCAGAGGCAAGGAAAGAATTAAAATGAGTATGAGAGGAGATTCTAGAAGCCTGTCTTTGATAATACCACAAGAAGACAGCCTTGTCGGGCAGCTGCCTTTGAAACTTGGATTCCATGTCCCCAGACCAGCTCTTTATGATACCCCCCCCACCCTTGGGAAGGATAAAATTCTAACAAGCAAATGATTCTGAATGGGAGTTCATTCAATATTCTGAAGCTCAAAAACATGGCCTTTTAAAAACGTCACGGCCAGACCACTGCTGTTTAAGAGTTTTCAGTGCAGCCTTAGGGAGAATAACTTTGTTAGGATTATATTTGAGACATTTCCAAACTGCCTTGAGGAGAAAATTCTGATAAATTTATCTGTGGCTGTCCAAAATTCTTGTGCAACATGGAGCATCAAGAAAGTTGCCAGACATTTCTTTCTTCCTTCCTTTCTTTTTTTGAAAAAAGATTTAATAGTATCTTGCTCCACTGTTTGGAAAACAATATCTTTCTCAACCAAAAAATAAAAGACAATCCCTGTATATTTTGTTTTTTTTCTGCCCGTGAAGCTCTGAAGTTTTATTTGCCTGGGGTTTGGAGAACGAGCAGAAATCAACGCAGCTGTTTATGATCTCAAGTCTTCACACAGCTTCAAAAGAGCTCAAGGCCCAAAAGAGGCTTGCGGGTGTCTCTGTTTTGTTGACAGTTTTTAGAACAGCCTTGAGCTCAGCCAAGGAGTAGTGTTAACTAGAATTCCTGCCCCCCTCTCATTTTTTTTTTTTTTTTTTTTAGAAATTTAAAAAGTATAGCTTTATTAGAATCATCACAATTTCTCAATAATTACAAAAGGCAGAAAAGAATACAAAGTAATAACTATGAGAACAATACCCTCCAAATGATTAGAATTTTGAGTCCTCAGAAAACAGTCACAAATACGCAGTGAATGAAAGGTTGTATTGCCAACAATGTTAACAGGAATCTCTTAGCCAAGACTATGGCTAACAGGTGGAAATATTATTTTACTGGGTAACATGTCAGAATTCCCTTTTGCATATGCCCCGCAGGATTCATATCAGGCATCCTGGGTCCACTTCACTCTTCATCTTCTCTCTGTCTGCAGAAAGAGGACTGTGTCGTGAGGCCAGCATTCTTGGTGATAGAGGCAAGTTGGTGGATCAATCAGAAAAAAATTGGTCTCCTAGTGCCTTTGCTCAGGGGTGGTCTTGCCACTTCTGTCAGAGCATGACTCAGTTAGGAGCGGCTTCCCTGGGAAGGAATACAGCAGGATCTCTGGAGTAACATTTTCCAGTTGTCTGAACCTTGCCTGTTCATGACTTTGTGATGTAGACAACCTTTCTTTAACTAGGACTGGATTGTTACTCTTTGTTTTGTTTTTTTTTGGTTTGTTTTTTGTCTTCAAAAAAACTTTATAATTTTTTTCTACCTAAAACTATTGATTGAGGGTGCTGAGAGGAAGGGGAATTATAACTTTTGAACAATTATTATCACCTGAGATTTTAATATAAGTAAAAGTTAGTTTGATTTTGTTGGGAGTATTTTCTTTTTTTTCTTTTTCTTTTTTTTCTTTTATTTATTTTTTTTTATTATAGATAAAAATATGCACCATAGATGTGGCCCAGTTGAGGAAAGGGGCATGACTATCCTGCCTGAGAAGGCAGAGGTGGACGTAAGCTAGCCTGTTGTACTTGCATATCACCTGTATTTGCAAAGGGCTTTATTCTCAAAAGGGCTTATTAAATGTTTCTTGAATAAATGAAGGGTTAAAATACATGGAAATATTTGAAAGGTACAGAAAATCCCATGGAAAAGTAAATTAAAATTACTCATAATTCCAACTCTTTAAAATAATGAAATAAAATAAGAAATGAAGAGTCCCTTAGTTTGCCCTTCAGAACTGATGACTGTTAACACTTTGACATGACTTCCCCTTCCTTTTCCGTCTCCTTATAAACATTATTTAAACACATGTATACATAAATATTAGCAAATGAATTTTAACAATAGGATAACATACCTGTCAGAGAACTATCCCAAGATTTTAAATAAAGAAAAAATTGCAAAATGTATACCAAAGCTCTAAATTGTTGAAGTTATCCACTATAGAGATTCTTCACACCAGCAGACACTTCCTTAGCAGAGGACTTTGAGAGTTAACTCCTGAGTCCTGGGCACCACCCCCACGCTCCCTGGGGGTCAGACGTCAGCCAGGAGCACCTCTCCCATCTCCCAGGGATGCTCACCAGGCTCTGTGCCTGGGACAGAGTCAGAGGGTAGGCATGAAGACTTCTAGGATGACAGCAGTAACCAAAAGAGGAAATGTGGCAGCGAAGGAGCTGTGGGGAGCATTGTAGCTCAGGGCCTGGAGTTCCTGCACCAAGTAATGGTCAGGCTGCCTGTTGCCACCGCAGTGCTGACACAGAGGCAGCATTTGGGCTGTGTTTGGCCTGCCTGGGGAGCTACACTGTGTGTCCCTCTCAGAAAAGATAATCTTGCTCAGAAAGTACTAGAAAGACTGGGTTTTTTCCTGATCAGCTGTTAGCGTGGATTAAAATAACCCAGATTATTGCCTCAACAATCCCCCACTGTAAAGTGTTGCGAGAGGCTTTACAGCATTTCTCAAAGCAGTGTTTTTCTTTTTTCTTTCTTTTTTTTTTTTTTTTTTGAGACAGAGTCTCATTATATTGCCCTTGGTAGAGTGCCATAGAGTCACAGCTCACAGCAACCTCAAACTCTTCGGCTTAAGCCATTCTCTAGCCTCAGCCTCCCAAGTAGCTGGACGACAAGCACCCGCCACAACACCTGGCTCTTTGTTGTTGTTGTTGCAGTTGTCATTGTTGCTTTAGCTGGCCCAGGCCAGGTTCAAACCCACCAGCCTTGGTGTATGTGGCTGGCACCATAACCACTGTGCTATGGGTGCCAAGCCAAAGCGGTGTTTTTCAATTTGTCTGTACCTGACACGTCCTCACTTGAGAGTCTGATTTCACTGGTCCACGGTGAGACCTGGACAGACTTAGTGTTTTGTTCGTTTATTTGCTTGTTTTCAGACAGAGTCTTACTTTGTCACCCTCAGCAGAGTGCCATGACATCACAGCTCATAGCAACCTCAAACTTGTGCTCAAGAAATCCTCTTGCCTCAGTCTCCTAAGTAGCTGGGACTATAGGCACCCACCACAATGCCTATAGTCCTAGAGATGGGATCTTACTCTCTTTTTCAGACCAGTCTCGAACTCCTGAGCTCAAGCTATCCACCCACCTCGGCCTCCCAGAGTGCTAGGATTACAGATCAGACTTAGTGTTTTAATTCCCTAGGTGATTCTAAACGTAAGCCGAGGTTGTAAAGCACAGAAGATAAACGCGAGGGCCCACTGATGCAGTCACCTGAGTGCTTGTTTAAAACGCAGACTCACAGATTCAGAATTCCAGGTCTATTGGGGGGGGGGGGGTTCGTCTAGAGATCTGTTCCTTTAACAAGCACCCCAGATAATTCTTAGGCTTCTCTCTTACTGGTCCAAGTTATCTTTGCTTCCCAGTGTATACAATAGGCAGTCCTGTCTCAGAGCCTGAGCATTATGCAGAGTCCCCCTGCACCTCATAACTGCCACTTATTCCTTGCCTCTTTATTATAAGACCACTGTCATTCATAGCCTGGTGGTCTATACCTTTCCACCAGTTTTCTCAACTGTGAAATAGAGTAATTGTGTCTCCACACAGGACTGCTGTGGGGATTCATTGCAGTGGTGTGTACAAGGCAGATATTAACAGTATCAGGGGCGGGGAGTTGTATTATCATTTCTGTGGTTATCATAATGATGGTTCTCCCTTTGATAGTATACTATCAGTGTCCACAGCCCAGGTGTTATCATCAAGTCTCACTTTTCCACTTAATTAGCTAAGGGATCTTAGGTAAGATACTGAACCCTCCCTGGGGCTCATTTTTCTCTTTGGTAAAATGAAAATGACAATTATCATTTACCTTGTGGGATTGTTGTGAGAATTAGAGAATATGTAAAATGCTCACTTTAGTCCCCAGCACATAGTAAGAACAACTTCATAAATTACGGTTCATCGTTAGTATTGGGTCAACTCTGGTTGCCTGGTCAGGTGTATGAAAATAAGAATGGATAATACAAAACAAAGAACAGTATTTTGAAAAGATTAGTTTAAATTAGACTTAACAGACCCTCTCGATCAGTAAAAAAAAATTTTTTTTAATCTTCATTAGTAATAAGTAAAAATTAGGTAGAGAATGTAAAATAACAAGCAAAGAAAGCACCTTGCACATAGAATCCAGCCTGGAATCTGGACCTCACCTTTACTTCCTGCAGGTTGAGTCCTAGAGATGATTCTGTCTCCAAAATATAGGTGATCCCGAACTGTGGGGACTGCAGAGTCCAGTTTTTATTTTCCCCTTCTCCTACTTTACTTCTTTGCCCAACATACAATTGATAATTATCTTTTATTTACATTTTTTTTCTCCCCCCAATTTCTTGTCAGAGGACATTCTTTTTAAAATTTATTTGATAATCCTATCCCAGATCAAAAAGGAAGCTGAATTCTCTGGCCAAAGATTCTGCAAATCACTGAGTAAGGGGACAAGGACAGGACAGGAGGAGGAGTCATGGTTTTCATTCTCTTGGACATCCCAACTCAGAATTTCTGCTTCCATTAACCTTAGAATCTCACGCTTGTCTCTTTTTCCTGTGCTCTTCCTTCTGCTCCAAAACAAATCCAGATTCAAAACTTAGCCTTTCAGCTAGCTAGCTTGCTTTCTTTCTTTCTTTCTTTCTTTCTTTCTTTCTTTCTTTCTTTCTTTCTTTCTTTTTTTGTAATAACATTCCTTCACCTAAAGAAAAAACAACTCACTCCAAATATTTGGTAGCATAGCAGGCTTTGTTGCTATTTTGGAAAAAGGAAAGGCTTTTTTTTTTTTTTTTGCTTTGCCACTTGGGTCTGCTTTTTCTGTCCTCCTTGGGAAACTCTTCCCATTGCTCTTGCTACTCCATTTTTGGGAGCACCTTCATGCTAAACCTCTCCAAAGAAATGAAAATTTTCTCACTTATTACAGAGACAATATAGACTGATCCTTTGGCTATGGGCTGGCCTTCAGATATCCAAATGCTTGCTAATGTATCTCTAAGACTGTACCCTCAGAGGCTTTCTCTTGAGCAGCCAAGAACTGGCAGATTTTGGAATCTCAGATTTGGGTTATTTACTGGGGCCCGAATATGGAAGGAAGTGATAATGCAATTTATGATCCCATTGATAGGATTTTTTTTTAATGCAGTCTTCTCTTGCCTACAGAAAATAAAAGTAGTCACTACATTTGAAATAAAAATTTTTTCTCTGTGACATGTATTCTTATTCATTTTTAGTCTTTCTTTTATTTAATATAGATTTTACTCAAACCCTTTGTGGAATGAAGCAAGATGTAAACAAAGGAACTTTTCTTAGACTTCACATATCAAGGTGTGAGAGTAGACACATCTCACATCCCTCTTACAGTTTCAACACTAAGAGTGGAAACAAAAGGAAATTTCTTTCCATTAGTCAGGAATATTTTTTGTCAGTCAGAAAGTTAAATTAAGCAGCATAGCCGATAACTCCATGAATAGCTAGCCCTCCTTTATGCCTGGTTTATCACTGTATATATTGCACCACCTCTATTACAGCATTGTTATGTACTATTTGTCAATTACTGATTTCCCTGTTTGCCTCCTCTACTAGGTTGTGAGTTCTTTGTGTTTTAGTTGTGAGAAACAGGGATCCTTGAGAGCAGAGAGCAAAAACTTACCTGTTCCTCTTCACAATGTCCAAAGCCTGGCAAGAAAATGGCCCTCAACAGTTTATTACTTGAATTAATGATGGAACCACTGAGTAACCAATGGTTTGCTATGTATGGTCATATGTCCCTTAATGATGGGGTATGTTCTGAGGTGTCCTGAGAAATGCACTGTTAGGCAATGTTGTCATTGTGCAAACATCACAGTGTGGTTACGCAAACTCAGATGGTATTGCCTGCTATGTACCTAGTTATGATATCGCTTATTGTTCCTAAGCTACAAGCCTGCATAGCATGCTGCTATACTGAATACTGAAGGCAACTGCAACACGATGGCATTCGTGTATCGAAATATATTAAATACAGAAAAGGTATAGTAAATATATAATATGAAAGACAAAAAAATTGGTGCACCTGAATAGGGCACCCACTATGAATGGAGCTTGCAGGACTGGAAGTTGCTCTGGATGAGTCAGTGAGTGACTGATGAGTGGATGTGAAGGCCAAGGGCATGACTGGACACTACTGTAGGCTTCATAGACAACTGTATACTTAGGCTACACTAAACTTACCAAAACATTTTTTTCTTCCTTCAATAATAAATTAACCTTAAGTTACTGTAACTTTTAAACTTTACAAACATTTAATTTTTTTTTTTTTACTTTTCGATTCTTTTGTAATAACACTTAGCTTAAAACCTAAACACATTGTACAGCTGTACAAAAATATTTTTTCTTTATATAGATATTCTAGAATGTTTTTGGTGTTAAAATTTGTTTGGGGGGGTTTGTTTGTTTTAGTTTTGCCATTTCTTTGAAAACTAAGACATGCTTACACCTGTAATCCTAGCAGTTTGGGAGGCTGAGATAGGAATATTACTGCAGGCCAGGAATTCAAGCCTAGCCCAAGCAAGAGAAAGACCCTACCTGTACAAAAAAATTAAAAAATTAACCAGGTATGGTGGTGTGTGCCTGTGGTCTCAGCTACTTGGGAGGCTCAGTCAGGAGGATTGCTTGAGCCTAATTGCTTGAGTTTGAGATTGCATTGAACTGTGTCCCAAAAAACAAAACAAACAACAAAAATCCCACAAATATACAAACATACACACTAGCCTAGGCCTGTATTAGGGCACGATCATCAATATATTTGTCTTCCAGGGGCAATAACATGCATGGTGCTATCATCCCCTATGATATCAATGCCTTCTGGATTACCACCTGAAGAACCTGCTGTTTTACAGTTAAGGTTTGTTTTTTTTTTTTGTAAGTCAATGAAGTATACTCTAAAATAATGATGAATAGTACAATAAATACATGAATTTTTAACATAATTTATTATCAAGTATTTATCACTAAGTATATTTAGTATTATGTACTGCACTTAATTGTATGTGCTATAATTTTACACAACTAGCCCCACAGTAAATTTGTTTCCACCAGCATTATCACAAATACGTGAGTAATATATTGCACTATGACGTTATGACTGCTACAATGTCACTAGACAATAGGAATTCTTCAGCTCCATTATACCATGCAGTCCATGATTGACTGAAATATTATGCAGTGTCTCATTGTATTTGTTTGACATTTAGTATGGGCCACTGCCTCAAATACCTGTAAATACACACACATTTACAAATACCCCACACACTATAGCTTCTACACCCTCAGCCTGCAGCTCTCAAAAAACAACCATTATGTATATTGATTTGCACACAGAGCCATCTAGAAGAAGGTTTGAGATTGGAAGTGGGTTGAGCTAGGGTTCTGGAATAGCAAGTTTTCAAAAGAGATGTTCTAAGGTTCTTACCCCAGCTCTCTGCCATCTGGGATGGGTGAGCTCTCAACTCAGCTACTACTAAAGATGGACATTTATTTCATCTCTGAGATATGTGTCAAAAGCCACCAATCCATGTTGTACAAAATTAAGGAGAAGAGAATTTTTGAAAATAAGCTAGTATGATTTTTTTTTACTCCCAGATAAGCTTATATATGTATCCTTGCTTTTTATTTTATTCCAGAGATGTGCAACATTTCCCTCTCATCATGTACAATTGAGGGTCTCAAGAGTCTGTTAACTTTCTCCAGGACCCCCAATTTTTTGTGATAGGATAGGGTTTAAATGGTCCAGGTCCTTCAGAGAACTGTCTTCTTGAAAGGTCAGGTAGACAGGAGTCTTAACTTTAGATGAAGAATGGGTGTATGGAGCTGTTCACTTGCAGGTTAGCTCTGAATTGCAATTCACACTCAAATGATCAGGAGTGGTTGATGTTGAGTATGAGAGATGGTGCAGCTGGCACCTGCTGATCTAAGAATGGTTCTTACAACCAGGGAACTGTCCCAACTCTTAGAATGATTCAGTGGTCCTGAGAGCTTTGGCAATAAGCTTCAAATTGGCCTATCAATGGATGACATTTGGATATTTGGATGATTTCACAAGTTTAAAGCCAGAAGAAAAAGAGAAAAGAGTTGTCAAAGTTGGAACTTAAAATAGTGTGCTGTTTCAGCTTTGCGTCTTTGTCCATAGTGCATATAATTAAAAAAATATATAGTTTTCTTTTAAATCTGGGCAGTATTTTCTTTCCAGAGCAGCTTGCCATTCTCTGAACCAGGCACTTGTTTAGCTACCAATACTTGCCAAACATTGATTTAAAATGACTTCTTTCATGTTAACATAGTATCCATGTAGAAGGACTAAGCCATTTTTATAATTTGAAATCATCTTATTTAAGGAGAAAACAATTATCTCATTTTCCATAGGAGAAAAAATAGCCCTCCCCCCTGTCTGGTTAGGATGATAAATTGTTTTGCTTTAAATAAGAAAAATGAAGGTATATAGGAGAGCTATAAAAGGAGATTTAACAATTTTTGTTCCAAGAAAGAACAAATAAAATTATTAAAGGGATAAAGAGACAGAAAAGGAAATTTGGATACAGACTAAAAGATACACTTGTCTTCAACGGAAAGATCTTTCATTAAGAAAGAGGAGGACTTATCAGACTTTAGTTTTTTAAATCACATGGGGTTAAGGGGAAGTACTCATATGTTTACCAAATCCTAGCATATTAGAAAAAAGTATCTTGAATACAGAAAAGTAATATTTTGACTATTTGTGCATATTTGAGGGTTTCAGAACCCAAAATCTTACCTTGGCAGAAAACATGATTTAAATAAGAAACCAAAGATGGAAAATATGTAGCACATATGTTACTAACCCCATTTCTGTTCATGGCAGACATTATCAGCTGATCAGGCAGTTGTTGCCAACTAGATGCACCCTCAGAATCCTTTTCAGCACAGTATAACAGAAAGTCACGTAACTCAAGATGGCCTTTGAAATGAAACTCTTTTGCTGTCTGTGGTTTAACCATGCTACTCAAAGTGTCATCTTCAGACCACCAGCATAAGTATCACATGAGAATTTGGGAGGTAGAATCTCAATCCCATTCTAGACATATTGAATCTGAATCTGTATTTTAGCAAGATTCCCCAGTGATTCTTGTGCATATTCAGGTATAAGAAGTGCACTGAATCATGATAAATTCATTAGGACAGAAGTTCTCAACCTTTAGTATTCATCAAAATCATTGTGTTAACTAAGAAAATGCCGTGAAGGCTATGTTAACCAGTTTGATGAAAACATTTCAAATTTTATATAAAACCAGCACATTGTACCCCATGATTGCATTAATGTACACAACTATAATTTAATTTTTAAAAAAAATCATTGTGTTAAACACTGTTAAAATACAAATTGCTGGGCCCATGCCTGTGATTTTTGATTCAGTAGGTCTGGGGTGAGGTTTTCAGGTAAGTTTCCCAGTAATGCTGCTGCTGCTCCAGGGAACCACACTTTGAGGACCACTGTATCAGGGCCATGGGAATGGGCGGAAGATAAGGTGGGAGAGGCAGCAAACCAGGCTTAAAAGACACCTAATTTCTTAAATGTTTCAATGATTGTTTTAAAACTGAAGTTTCCTCTAGCATGGTATCTTAGTGTGTACAACAACAACAAAAAGCCAAAGACAGGGTGACTACAAACAAACCTTTACTTCTCACAGTTTTGGAGGCACCAGCATGGTCAGGTTCTTGGTAAGGACCCTCTTCCGGTTCACAGAAGGCTGCCTCCTGGCTGCTTCCTCACAGGGCAGAGGGATCATCTCCCTCCTATCTCTTCTAAAAAGAGCACTAATCCCATAATGAGGGCTCCACTGTCATGACTATATTACCTGCTAACAGCCCCATCACTCAATGTCACCAATTATGGATGAGGGCTTTCAACACGTGAATTTAAGGGGGACACAAACATTCAGTCCATAGCATCTGGATAATTATAAATGAATACTTTCAACATTGTAGATTAAAGTGGGCATAAAGTGAAAACTTGTATCCCAGAGACAAAGAAGAGATCAAAATAGTTTATAAGCAGAGATGACTGGAGGGAAAGTCATGGTAATTTAATAAAAGGGAAACAAAACCCGACTTTTGTTGGTCACCTACATTGCTAGGCACTTGTGCTAAAGGACAGGTCATGCACCAAGTCATTTAATCCAAACAACAATACCTTTGGTAAACATAGTCAAACCCTTACCTACTCTATGTGAAAACCAAAGCTTAGTAAGGATGAGGGTATATGTAAAGAATTTGCCCAATTCAAATCCACAGGATTTGAATCCAGGGCGGGGCCTCCTAATCCCCATAGATCTCTCCAGGTCTGGCGTGCCCAGATCATCCCTCAGTTTCCCGTCCAGTTCCTATAATACTTTGAGTCAGTGAGGAACCCGAAGAGCAACCCAAAGAGAGGAATCCTCACATAAATTCAAGCTGAGGAACCTGTGGGGCCAGTGTGTCCCAGGCGCGGACAGGGAGGGGCCCCTACTTGAAACGCAGCAAGGTTTGGGCAGAGTCTGCTGGGGTCACGGAACCTCTCCCGGGTTCCTCCGGCCACTCTAATTACAGTCTGTGGTGGGCTGCGAGGAGGAGCTTTCTCTCAGGTCGGGGGACTTCCCTGAGTATTGTATTTGCCTATAAATACTTAAAATAGATACGTGAAATGTGCAGCCTTTGAAAGCTGGAGAGGAAGCCATTGGGAGGCCTTCCGACCCGGCTGGAAGAGCAGGCAGAGAAGGGAAGAAATGGCTGGCGTGTCCTTAATGCGGGAGACGAGGAACTGCCCTGCCCAAGCCAGACCGGGGGCAGCGAGGCTGCGGACGTGATTCCGGAAGACTAAAACCGTTAAGGTGATCCAAGCAATTTGAAAAAGGAAACAAACTTCCTCTAAGACGCCCGCGAGGCCCCGAGGCGGGCGTTTGCGTTCGAAAGGGCATTTTTCAAAAGGTTTTAGAGACGCGGGGGTGTCGGCCCGCCGGGAAGCGCGCGCCGGAGCAATGCAGCAGAGCGGCCACCAGCCCGCTTTGTACTAGCGGCCAAGCGCGGCCCCAGAGTTTCGGCTGCTGCCCGGGAGTTGCGGCCACGCCCCCTTTGCAGTGAGAGCCGTGGCCGCTGATTGGCGTGCCACAAACCAATGGGCGCGCTGGGGCGGCCCGGGCTGTCAGCGCGCGCCGCAGCCGCGCGGGCTGCAGTCTGTCTTCCCCTGCGCGGAGCCCCGCAGCCAGCGCAGCCTTCCCGGGAATCCTAGCCCGCCAGCCGAGCGTCTCGGTGCCCGCGCCTCACGGCCACAACCTTGCTGCGCTATAGCGCACGGAGCATGTGCAGATCCGCAGGCGCTAAGGTGTTATCTGTCCCGGAGGCTTCTGAGCAGCGGTGACTGACTGTCAAGCCAGGAGAAACCTTTCGCGGGCTCTCACCGCGCCTCTGCTGCGTTGCGGTTGACATTGCGGTGCTCGCGAGCAGGGCAGTAGCTGCCTCTCGGTGGAGACGTCTTGGGTCCCGTGCGCCCTCTCTCTCCGTCCTCAGCTGCTCGCTCCTTTCCTCTCTTGGCTGCTTGCTTCTTTTCTCGCCCGCTCATATCGCAGCCTCCAGAGCAGGACGCGTGCGTCCCCGCAGCCTGTCTCTTCCAAAGGGGCCTCCTCACTTCGGAGATGCAATGACAAGTTAATATGGGCGTCCAAACCTCGGTTTCCCAGGAGGAAAATTGCAAGTGGCAGCCCCTGAGCGCCCAGAGCTCTTGAACAAGCTGCCCAGGAGAGGCGTGAGACCGGCTGCAGCATCCGGCTAGGTGGGACCCGCTGAGCGCGGAGACCAGTCCCTCACCCCATTCCGGCACTCTGAAGGCGCGCTCGCTCGGCTGATTCGAGCTCCCAGACTCGGGGAATTTTTTTTTTTTTTTTTTTCTCTGCTGCTGGTGGGCGCCTCGTGGGCTGAGGCCCGGCGCCTGCTCTACTGCCCGCGCTGCCTTTAGCGGTCGCCTCCGCCGCCGCTGCCAGGGACGTGCTGGGAAAGCCTAAGCCCCGGGAGAAGATGCCGGCCATCCTGGTCGCCTCCAAAATGAAGTCGGGACTGCCCAAACCCGTGCACAGTGCTGCACCCATCCTACACGTGCCCCCGGCCCGGGCAGGCCCCCAGCCCTGCTACCTCAAGTTGGGAAGCAAGGTGGAGGTGAGCAAGACCGCCTACCCCAGCCAAATCCCCCTGAAATCGCAGGGGCTACAAGAGCCGGCGGGGGAGGGGCTCCCGCTGCGGAAGAGCAGCTCGGTGGAAAATGGGTTCGATACCCAGGTGAGAAGGTGCTCCGTGCTGGGACACCGTTCTGGGGAGATGGGTGAATACTTGGGGGGACATGGCTGGATGGGAGAAAGGGCTACTAAGTGGGTGGGGAATGGAACCATTCCCCTTAGCCTGGCAGATGACAGGTTGCTTGGGGAGCGTGGGCCAGCCAGTGGGTGTGGCCCGGGTGACCGAGGTTTGTTTAAGGAGCTCTTTGAGACTCCGGGTGCAGACACGACTGCAGCATCTTTCTCGGCAGAGTGATGCGGCCTGGGTGTTCTCAAAAAAACGTGTGCAGCACTGGAATGTCTGGTCCTGCATGTTGAGGTTTTAGCCCCCCAAAAGCAGTATCTCCTGCTGCAGCGTGTGTCTATCGCTCCGCAGAGGTTCTAATCCCCACAAGGAATGATCTGAAGCCCCATCGGGGTCGACACCCCCTGGCCTGGTTACAAAATCCAGGAGAAGGGGTTGGGGGTGGCAATGAACCTGCTCTCCCCTTGGTTTGAAGGTGGCCTGTCTCTGTCCCATCCTTCGGAGTGACGGGATTCCGGGCAAGGTGCTGGGACTGCAGTCCTAGCGCACTAGGCGAAGGCGGCAGCTGGAGACTCCTAGCGTCTTGGCTGGCTGTTGCGGTAGGGTTGGTGGCTGCCTCAGAATGGCGGCCCGACGCTAAGCCCCTCCTTCCTGGGTGGTAGATCCCGGTGTTTGTAGCTAGAGTGAGTGGGGGTGCGGGTGAGAGAGGGCTTGAAGAGAAGTGGCGGCTTCTACCTTTCCAGACAGAGCCGGCATCACCCAATTTAGCTGGGTGACAGGCCCTGGCCAAGCAGTCTCTTTAACGGAAATTAGCAAGGGCCAATCAGGTTCTTTTGGCCTTCCGCCCACCCTGCTGCAATTCCCCCTCCTCTGGTAGGAGGGGGGCGGGCATGCTGTATTTTCTTGGCAGTCAGAAAGGACTTTTGGGGACAGGCCGACCTGACGGATATGACTGTCCGACTGTCCGGTCAGGAGAGGCGGGAAGCCAGAGGGGGAGGTGGTTTGGGGCTGGTGTCGGGGAAGTGGCAACAGACCAGCTGACCTTTTTGGCACGTACGTCCCTGCTGACACTGTCTCCACCTTCTCCTGGAGCTTTCTCTGATCAGAGGCGAGAGCTCAACACATTCCTAGCCTTTCTGATGGGGAACTGGAGCTGGAAGCTAATTGCAAGCAGACTTTTGGAACTCTGGGCTGGAGAAGGCCCTCAGAGCAGATTGAGCTTCTACACCAGGCGGATAAGCATGCCCCTTACTGCTGCACTTGCTAAACATTTTTGGAAGCTGACAGGTTTGAGTGATGGTGTGTGGGAGGAAGGCAAGATTTCCTCCAGTCTCTGAGGCCTGCCTCTGCTAGGCTTTTGTGCTCTACTCCCCTGCTGTTGTTAGACATAGGGTTTGTCCAGTGGACTCAGAAATAGGAGTGAACACCAGGGTAGCTCCTGCAGGGGTTTTCCCTTCATCCCCGGAGGTGGGGCTTATGAGGCATAGTGGGCAGTATGTGGGAGTTAGAACAGTGACTGGGAAGGTGACACATCGCCCTGAGCCTGATGAGGAGGACTTGAGGAATGAGAGAGAAAGTCTGTCCTGGGATTGTTCATATCCAGGCAGCCGTTCTGCCTTTGCCCATTTGACCCTTCATTTAACAAACATTGTTGGAAGATTTGTGGTGGGCAGGCTTTGGAAGGGTGATTCATCACCATCACCCTGAAAAAATGTTCTTCAGCTTTCTCCCTTAGGGGTGGGCATGGTCCAGTTCCCTCAAGATGTTGCTTTTCTTCTTTGGTGCTGGCCCTCAATCTCCAGAATCCCTCTCCACACCACTTCTCTTGCCCTCAGTGGGCTCTTGTGCACTGGCCATAGCATGATGACCACTAAGGAAATTGGCCACTTTCCAGTGAACTATCTAGTTTTACTAGCTTTCCCCCTCCTCATCCCTGTCCAGGGGTCCTAGGGGCTCTTCTCTGGGAAAGGTGGGAGATCCTTATTCACACAGCCCCACCCTGACACTAAAGTGACTTTGGCCAAAGGGATGTTGCCTTCTTTGGACAGGGTTTTTCCTACACTGACAGACATGACAATCATTCACCCTCCAGAAAAATCCCTTGATTATTGCTGAAGAATTGTGCCTGAGTTGCCATCCAGTAGTTTCCAGGTCCCAAACCTGGTGTTTATCATTAGAAGATACTCAGGAAACAATGAATTCAATGACAAATCATATCTTAGGGCCTCTGACTCTTCTTTGGTTCAGGAGATTTTTGGCAAAAGGTTAAATTGTGCAGTGGCTAATGGCACAGCTTTTAAAGTCAGATGGATGTTGGCTTTGTACTGTGCTATATGATAGCTGGGTGATTGATTAACATTGAGGCCCAGAGGGGCCTCGATGTTCTCATCTGTACAATGGGCACTGACAACCACAAGAATTGTTGTGAACATTAAGAAAAATACATTGGCCCAACCCTGTCACGCACCTCATCCCCCACCTTCTTTCCCCGCCCCTTCCCCACGCTCTATATAAGCGGCTGCTTGACGCAATAAAGTTGAGTTCCTGCTTAAAAAAAAAAAAAAAAAGAAAGAAAGAAATGAAATCAGAAAGGAAGAGCAAAGAGAGGGATGGAGGGAGGGGAGTGGGGCTTTGGTGTGTGCCACACCTTTTGGGCGCAAGACACGATTGTAAGAGGGACTTTACCTAAAAAAATGTAATCAGTGTAACCTGGTTTATTGTACCCTCAATGAATCCCCAACAATAAAAAATAAAGGAAAAAAAAAAAAAAAAAAAAAAAAGATCTTCTTTTTGGAGCTGGAATGCTGTGGCTTTTATTTTCCTAAGATCATGCTGCTGACTAGTTAAGGAAGACAACCACACGATCTGAGTATGACTCATTCCCACTGTAATATGCTATAAATCTGGCTATGAACAGGATAAAAGAAAAAAAAATTAAAGAAAGAAAAAGGAAAAAAAAAAAGTCAATAATAAATAAAACCTAGTTAGCTCTACCAGGGGAATATATTGTAAGGAAAGGGGCATTTTAATATGTGTTTGGCCTTTGGAGGAACTAGACAAAACTGCAGTTAAAAATATGGTAGCTATTATGAAAGAAATCTACTCAAAGCTATAGGAGGCCAGAGGAGGAACAACCCAACTGGCCCTGGGTTCCAGGAAGATAACATGGAACCTGAGTTTGGAGGTCTTTTAGGGTAAGCTAAGCATTTCAGCCAGAGGGAATGGCATCTATGAAGCCACTGAGGCTTGGGTCAGCTGTCGTCATTGCCAGAAGTGCAGGAGATTCCAGGAAACAGTGGGTAGAACAGGTGGGAAAGGGGCTGAGCATGGACAGTGCAGAGATGGACAGAGTCAAGTTGTGAGGGCTATTACATGATTTTAAGTCAACATGAACATGACTTGATTTTATTTCAGAACATTCAGAGGCAGAGATAATGAAAGAGATTTAAGGCAGAAAAATCTGTACATCCTTCCACACTGCTGTCCAGCCCCCTGGCCCAGCATGCTTGTGCCAGGGTAGGTTCACTTGGATTGTTCTTTCTTAGGATTTAGGAATTGGAACAATTCTGATCAATCTATTGTGAGTGCTCAAAGTACGTCCAAGTTGTGGTGGCAGAATGTGACCACGTATGAGCAAAAGCAAAGGATGACCCCTAGAGACGGGAGGAAGAAGGAAGTTTACAATGCAGAAACTTGCATGCAACACAGCTTAGGGACACAGTGGCTGGACAAGTGACTCTCCAGTCACTGGTTTCAACCCTTCGCCAGGTCCTTTAGACCCTTGCCCTTATTGCACATCAGCTTGTTTTTCTTAAGTCAGGTTTGAGTGAGACTCTAATGCTGACTGACTAAAGCAGAGCCTGACAGATAATGGCAATAAAGAGATGAAGAGACTGTAAAAGACATGAAGGAAGCAAAACTCAAGAAAATCAGAAATGACTGGATTGGGATGTGTTGGGTCCAAAGCTACGGGATTGGGTACCCAACTGGTTATACCCATCCTGAGAAGGGGATTACAGGAGGAGGGGCAGAATTGGTGGGAAGTGACAGGGATTCAGCCTAGGTGTGATGAGACTGGCCAATGTAGGATATTCAAAAGTAAACTGTCTAGCAGTTGGATAAACAGGTGTGTATCACTGAGGAGTTCTGGTGTGGAGGGAGAGATGATACCTAGATGGTGGATGACCCAGTGGGAGGGAAGAAATCTCCCAGCAGAGTTGTACAGGGCATCAACATTAAAGTACAAATTGAGTAGAAAAAGCCAGGAAAGAGAGCATAGCTATCTGATTCACTAAGAGGGCAACAGATGCAAATGTGAAGAAGAGGAACACAGAACTTCCTGACATCCTCTGAGCACCTCCTACACTGCTGGTACCTCCTTTGGCCACCTCATTTCATCTTCCATGCAACATTTCAAGGCAGGTCATAGCACAGCCTTTTAAAGATAAGGAAGGGAGATCATCAGTTCCCCAGGGGATGGCTAGGTCATATTGCATATCTCCAGTCACCAGTAGAGTGCCTGCTACCAATGTGATTAAAAAGCAAATTAAGACCAGAGCATTTCTACAATGTCTGGAACTAGACTGACTGGTATTAATTTCACATTCACATACAATTTGGAGACAAGTTCTGCTTCAACGACACAGGAAACCTACTTTCTGGGACATATCCCTGGATTTCCTGCTGCTATTTCAACTCATTAACAGCATCTCCATTTCTTGTCCTTACCTTTCAGGTAAGACATATGAATCGGCAGGCAAAGAAATCATGTTTTCTTATTTCTAAAGATGTCCTAGGGAACCTAAAACCTTAGTTGTTGATCTTTACAGACCATGGAGATGACTTTCCAGTAATTATCATAGAACCTCAAACTCACATCTGCTTCACAGAGCACGCCAAAAGGATCTGACAAATCACAAGCCACACCACCTGGGGAATAAATCGCTACAGATCCCCTGTTTCCTAAGGAGGCATTTGCTCCTCTCATGACAAGGTCGAGCTCTTTTCTCCTTGACTTACATCTAAGATGAAAAGAAGACATCCAATTCTGAAGCACCCTACAACATGTACAACTTAGAAGAAAACACTGTCTTGATTCTGTCCTGTATTTTGAAAATAGAAACATACATGAAAGAAGGGTATTACAACAATTTTGTGTCTACAGAAGATGCACCAAACTGCATGGGGATAGGTGTTGGCTGAAGAGCGTAGGTTAACTGTGGGATGTTTCTGCTTTCCACAAACACCTGAAAATTTCTAAACTGCAAGACACAACGGCCTTCATTCCTCCCAGGTGCCTGAACCATATATGCTCTCTCATTTAATAACCACAGGATCATCAGGTGTTATTATTCCTCATTTCAGACCATCGTGGCCCTGAGAAGTTAAGTAGCTTGTGAAGTTTACATAGCTGGTAAGTGAGGGGAGCGTGGGTTCAAATTCAGATCTAACACCCAAGGTTGTGATAGGATTGGATGTACCAGGTTTCTGCCCATGAAACAACTCCATGTAAAGAAATTTTAAAAAATTCTTAATAAATCATTTGTTGGTGTCCCCCTTCACTTCCGGCAGTGTTTAATCACTCATTTTCCTGTGCTCCTACAGCATATAATTTGGCTTTTATAATGCTGCACCATAATTATTTGTGTGTCTATCTCCTTAGGCAGAATACAGCCTTCTCAATGATAAGAATTATGGCGTACACATCTCTGCATCTAGAGCAACAATACAGTAGATGATGGTTTGGGGCATAAATAAACAAAACTTTAACAGATGCAGTTCTAAAATTCCTGTGACAGGACAAAATTACTGTGAATTATACAAAGAACGAAAGGAAATATTCAAGAAAATACATTCTCACCAGTTCTTACCATGCCCCTCCCATTTTACTGCTTATTTCTCCATGAGCCAGGTATCATTGATCTTTTTTCGCTAAAAACAAATTTGCTATATCCATGAACAGTACTAAGAAAGTTCACTCCCGTATTGTGTTAGCTTTTACACATACTTGACTACTCAGACGCCCTGCCCCTTATTCTCTTGACCCCTCTCTGAACTGGTCTGTAGTCATTTTGGAAACTCACTACAAAACCTGACCGTTTCTAGCTCAGCTCCCTTTGTTTTTCTCCTCTGCCAGAGAGCACTGGAACCAGGAAAGGTTGCCCAGGGAAGTCTGAAAGGAGTGCATTTTGTGTCTGAAAGGGAAATGCACAAACTGAGGGACTAGGGGCGGTGGACAAATACCCCGGACTGACTCTGAGGCCCGGACTGCAGAACTGAGCTGAGAACCTGCTTACCAATGTGCCCTTTACTGCCTCTTCTCCCTTCTCTATCTGGCTTCCTCACGCTTCTGGTATCACCAAAGAAATATCATCTGTACCCAAGTTCCCGTCCTATGGTCTGCTTTGGGGGAACCTTAAATAAAATGAGGTGTGTAACATATACAGAGAGAAATGGAACATGATCAAGAACATTCTAATAGTTCACTCTGACCCCACTGTATTCAAGGCCTCACCTGATCAGAATGTTTTGTTTTGTATGCTAGGACAGAGACCCATCTGCCACCAAAAATGGTTTCAGGCTTCAGAGGTGGAAGGTACCTGCTTTCCCTTGCAAACTATGTGTACACGGAAGCTAAGACATCTGTTAAGTTCACAGAGATTGAGCCTACTCTTCTTAAAACATTATGGAAGTCAAGGAAAATTCTGTTGTATCAGGTCTGCTGCATGATCTTGGGATATAAAGGTATTGTCAACCCAAATCAACATTATCTTTCTTCAAAGACATGCTTGGGAGATAACAATATGGTTTTAACGTACAAGAAGCTAAGCATCTAGGGCAATGGCTAACATGTGGTAAGCATTTAATAAATATTGCAAAACTTATGTCAAACAAATCACCCTTTTCCTTTTACTGCAAACTAGCACAACCTCTACAGAAAGTAGTACGGCGATACCTCAAAGACCAAAATTGATTTCCTGTAGCCTGATAACGTTTCATCCAAGAGAAGTCTGAAAGTATTACTATCTCAAATGTTTTAGCTTCCACTTCTACTCAAAACTCCATTTGTCATCACTCCAGTATACATTAAAAGTCCTTCTAATCCACTTTCTAAGTAATTAGAATGAAGGCAATTAACTGGCGTGCTCAGAGTCCTGTGGTGGAGACAGATCTTAAAACTAATTTTCCTGATTCCTGGGCTAATTAATATTCTTCCCATCACATTGCACTCCTCTTTCCAAAGAGTGAACCCATAAATCCTAACATTTCCCCATTATTCAGTAACTTTCAGTCAATGAACACAGATGAGAACACCTGCCCATCTTGAGCTCCTGCAATGAGGTATGCACTCTATCTTCCGATAGCGTTTGGAGCATGGAGGCAGAGAGAGGGGGAAGCTGCTCTGTTTAGTGAGCTGCTGTTCTAGTGCATTCGTCCTGCCCGTTGCATCTCAGAGCAAAACCTCACTCCTGATTCAGACTTACAACCCAAGAGCCTACAAATGCTTATCCTTTCCTTTCTTATTCCCTGTCACCTTTGCTTTTCTCTCTATTCACCACCATGTGGCCGTGCCTGCTTGCGCCATGTTTCCTGATTGTATGGTAATCTTTTTGTCTACTAGGAGAGCTTATTGGGGATAGAATATGAGAATGGAACAGATCCAGAAACACTGTACTTACAAAATTAAATTAATTAAATATGATTAAAAAATATAAATGACTCATTCAACCATCAGCCTGGCTTGTCCAGGAACTCTCAATCAGGGTATAAATCAAAAGCCTTAAATGGACACCAGGAAATTTGAGAATTTGATGAGTTTTATGATTCTTTAGATGCATGTGATTTTATTGCCATGAAAACAGTCATTTTGGATTCTTATCCTTGGAGGATACTGAATTTCACCAACTTCGATTTCTTGCTGTATCTTATCCCCAAACATGCAATAAATAGCCATCTCTGGACATCTCAGGTGTTCTAAAAATAAAGGGGAGGCCACGTGCTCTGCAGTCAGAAAATCAGCCTCTAATCTTAGCTCTAAAAATTCCTAGTTGTGTGGTGGTGAACTCAGTTTTTGAGGTGGTGAACTCAGTTTTTGAGGCCCTGGCTTCCTCAGCTGGAGCATAAACAGAAGGACTGCCCTGCCGTCTTGACAAGATGTTTAGATGGAGAGAGATACCGTCTATGAAAATATTGTATGGCGTTACATATGTAAAAAAGTAAAAGCATTATTGTCATGACAATAACAAACATACCATTAGAGGGGATTAAAACAGTTTTGTCCTACTTTTCTCTTTTTCTTTCAATACTCCGTCTACTCCACTTCTTTACTTTGAGTGAGTAGAAAATGGACTAAGAAGAGGAGATGAAGCTGGGAGAATTAAACACACGGGACTGAGTGTGTGTCTGTGTGTCTATATGTAATTTCAAAATATTACAGGGGTACACACATTTCAGTTACATAATTTGCTTTTGTACATCTTAAGTTATACATGTGGCCCTTTACCCAGAATAGGTGCATTGTACCAGGTAGGTACAATTCTCTTTACCTGACAAACTCAAAAGCTGAAAATTCTGGCCTTCCTTTTACTTTTTACTACTGATTGTCTGTGTAACCTTAAAAAGTAAGTCATTTAACCACCTAGTTTTCCCAGGTGAAAATCTGATACCTTTTACCTGTCTAAGATAGACTGGTTGTCTATCAGAATATACCAAAATATAACGTACAAGTTTTAAAAAAACTTATAAGGATGAAAGATGAAGGATGCTGTCAAACACACTTAGAACCTGGTGCTTTCTTTCTACCTACCTCCTTACCACACGCATTCTCCCCACTCACTCCAAATAGATGTATTTTGGTTGTGGCAATGATAATTATGGGAAGGGTCCATTTATTTATAGTCAGCAGATAAAATTTCCTTCAGAGTTTCCTTTCTTTCTTTCTTTTTTTTCCAAGTCCTAAGTTATATTCTTCTTGCTCTAACAACCTTAGAATTCACGTAAATACATGCTCCACAGACTCCTGCTGATACAAATTAATAAAGTTCTGTGCAAGTCATTAGGCATGATGTCTTGTACTTTGTGATCTGGACCATGCTGGCATTTGACTCTCCTTGTGGATCCGGAAGCAATGAAGTGTAGTAGAGGTGGGTCCTGAGGAAATCACATTTCCCTGGAAGGCAAATGCCCAAGGTGCAGCCACTGCAAGGTATTTAGTCAGTGGAAATGAGACTGGAGATACAAACCTCCTCAGGAGGTTGAGGAGGGTTTTAGCATTCACAATCTTAGTCTCGTCCATGTCAGCAGGATGTCTAGACCGGATAGACAGGTCAACGTTAGTCTCGTCCATGTCTGCAGGATGTCTAGACCAGATAGACAGGTCAACGTTACTCTCGGCCATGTCTGCAGGATGTCTAGACCTAAATATCTCAGGGTCCCATTTCTTGACCATGAGTAAGAGATTGAAACAGAAGAATTTGAGTATTTAATTGGGTTTGCAATCCTGTAACTGTTAAGTTCATTTTCTAGACTTGGTTGTCATCCATATCAGTCTAGTGACTCCAAGAGAAAGACTCCATGAGAACTTATAGAGACTCTCTGACTTCCCATCAGATTCCAGGTTGGTATCCAAGGCTTTCAATATTTTTTTTTTTTTTTTTTCTTTCTTGTTTACTCTTTTTATCTGTTTTTATTTTTTTTTGGTTCAAGTTAATACGAGGTACAAAGATTAGGTTACGTTGTTTTCAATTCTAAGGTAAAGTTCAAGTTGTAGTTGAGTCCTTCACCCAGGGGTTGTGCTGAACACCCTCACATTGTGTACATTGAGATCTCACCCATTGCCTTCCCGCCTCTGCCCTCCCCCTGCTAGACTCTATTTGTGTTTTATCTTTCGTGTGGACATGTAGTTATTGATATTTGATTTCGTATCAGTATTGGGTACACTGAGAAGAATGTGTTTCAACTTCATCCAGGTAAACACAAAAGATGTAAAGTCCCTATCATTTCTTATGCCTGAATAGCATTCCATGGTATACATATGGCACTGTTTGGTAATCCATTCATTAGCAGATGGCCATTTACGCTACTTCCATGACTTGGCACTTATGAATTGAGCTGCAATAAACATTCTAGTTTAGTCCCTGCAAATGTCCCTGTGGTAAAATTGCAGCAACACCAAAAAATAAGTAACTGGGATTTGATCAAGTTAAAATGCTCTGTACAGCTAAGGACACCACAACCAAAGCAAACAGCCTTCAGAATGGAAGACGATTTTGGCATTTTACAAATCTGACAAAGGCCTAATAACTAGAATCGATAGAAAACTCAAATTAACCAACAAGAAAAGAGCAAACAATCCCATTTGTAAGTGGGCAAGAGACCTGAACAGAAACTTCTCTGAAGATGACAGATGAATGGCCAATACATGAAAAAATGCTCATTGTCCCTAGTCATCAAGACATACAAATCAAAACCACTCTCAGATACCATCTCGCTCCAGTGAGATTAGCCCACATTGCAAAGTCCCAAATGTGCAGATGCCAGGGTAGATATGGAGAGAAGGGAACACTTCTACACTGCTGGTGGGACTGCAAACTAATACAGCGTCTATGAAAAGAAGTATGGAGAATCTCAAAGAACTAAAAGTTCACCTTCCATTTGATCCCACCATCCCATTACTAGGTATCTACCTAGAAGAATAAAAATCATTTTAGCACAAGGTTTTGTAACATTAATCATCATCATCTGCATTTATCACTCTTCTTTATTTTGACACTTATGGAAATATCTTAATGGTATGTGAGTTAACACCTTTATATTAAAAATGCTAGCTCTCCATTTGCTTTATTCTTTCTCTCCTATGAATACAGGAAAATAACCAATTCAGTTGCATATAGAAATTATTAAGTGATGACAGTCATATTACAACAGAAAACCAATTCATTTAAAAATTAAATGTCATGTCTTAAATATGGATTTTTTTTTTTGAGACAGAGTCTCACTATGTCACCCTCAATAGAGTGCTGTAGCATCACAGCTCACAGCAACCTCCAACAATTGGGCATAAGCGATTCTCTTGCCTCAGCCTCCCAAGTAGCTGGGACTTATAGGCGCCCGCCACAGTGCCCAGCTATTTTTTGGTTGCAGATGTCGTTGTTTTACCTGGCCTGGGCTGGGCTCAAACCCGCAGCTTTGGTGTATGTAGCCGGCACCCTACTCACTGAGCTACTGGCACTGCCATTAAATAGGGAATATTTTTAAGAACTGGCAATTCCTCCGTTCAGTAGGGTATAGGATGATTAGATATGGGTTAGGATATAAAAAAACAAACAAACATGAGTTACATGTATCATCCAGATAAAAGATACACAGACACACAACACGTACAGGACAGGAAAATTAAGTATTTCAACAAAAAATATATTTCCTTGACTGATATAAGGTACTAAATAGGTCAAAGAAACAGAAATAAAGGATTCTTTGAGGGAGAATAGAGAAAACTAAACATGGTTAAGATTATATGATGCAATGGTGAGGATGAATTGTCTTTTAATATTCTTCCATATGATCTTTCTATAAACTTTTCTTGAGGAGAAACAGAATTCAAAATACCTCATATTTCAGTTAACACAGAGATTGGGGTGAAAGACAGAATTTGTAAAAGCCTATTTCAACTTCTACTTATTATTAGGGTTGGATTACAAGACAGAAGAGCCGTGTAAAAGGGAAGAAGCTGGAAAGTAAGAGTAAAATTTTATATACATAAATATGTGTTATTTATAATGGAAACAGCTATAAAAACAATTCTAAACAAAATTAGAAATGAGAAAAAAAATAATATTTTCTAAGTGGGGCCTGTGACTCAAAGGAGTAGGGCACTGGCCCCATGTGCCGGAGGTGGCAGGTTCAAATTCAGCCCCAGACAAAAATAGCAAAAAGAAAAAAAAAAAAATTTTTTTTTTCCTACTAAAACCCACACAAAATAAATGATTAGGCTTTGGGTAAAAGATCAATTGAAATTAAGAACAAAAATTTTTGATAGCATTTACTGAATCTTAATAACACTGGGAAAAGACACACACATATACAAACACAGGCAAACAGGAGTGGGAGTGGAACACTTTACATGAGCATCCCAGACTAGACAGTTTCCTATCCAGATAGTAAACGGTAGCGTAGTCTATCGTAATGACATTGATATACACTGGTATTATGAACTTACAATGTGAGTGTCTGAAATTATGTGCCGTAAATAAATAACAGTTGTAGAGCTAGGTATCATACCCCTATTAACTGTCTAACCCTCTAACCTCTAGATATGAACATCGGATTCATTTCTTTTCTTTTCTTTTCTTTTTGTTTCTTTGCATTTATTTATCCATTTTCTTTTCTTTTTTTATTGTCTTAATTTTATTTCTTCCTTTTTTTTTTCTTTTTTTTTTATCGTATTCATTTCTTTAGGGAGCTGACTAGCTGTTTTGAATCATGCAGACGCAGTCTAAGTTCAGCCATCATTTACTTTATTTTATTCTGCCTGTTTTCCAGGATTGATACTCAAACGCGAGCAAAAGCTCTACAGCATTCCCTATATCACGTACGGTTTGTGATCAGCAAAGCACATTGATGATTATCACAAATCTTAGGGAATGTGAGGACCTTTATAATACTTAATCTCTATGAAAAGACTAAGGCTTTGGAGAAATGAATGCTTTATTAAAATGTGAAAATCTAAATCAGCACCATTTATACTAGATATTGCAAAAGGATTACGACAGTCATTTCAACTTGGAACACACTGGTCTCAGCCACTATCAGTCAATTAGAGTTGGCTCAGAATGTGATACCTGTTTTAAAGGAACACAAAAAAGTACCACAAAAAAAAAAAATCCTTCATTTTCTATGCTTTTAAACTTGACAGGTTTAAATACTTAGAAAAAAGTAGAATGAACAAAAAATGCTTTCAGAAATAGAACACATATTAGGTTGACCAACTAGAATCTTCTCCCGCACAGCATTATCTGAAAGGGTGTCCTGGGCTTGTTGAATTCTAGGTCATTACCACCTGGAGAAGGGTAGACACATCTCAGACAGGGTCAGGAGGTGCTAAATCCAGAGAAAACACGGACAAAACATGCTTTGTACCATACCAACAAACAGATGGACCTTAACAGAATTGATGAAGGTGAGGAAAAATAAAAGTAAGCATTAGAGGAAAAGAGTGGAGGGCAAAATATTACCAATGCAGGCTGGGAAGTCTAATGAGGATTATGATTAAAGCCAAATCCACAAAGAGCGTGGTTGTACTGAAAGTGGAGTTTCTTAACAAATCCTCCTTAATCTAATGGTCTTTGGGTTTTACTTTTTAACCAACTTACCCTTCTTTTTCTGCCACTAAATAATTTATCATATCCCAAGTACCCTGAAAGGAAAATATCCAGAGTCTCAAGTACAAATGGCTTACCAGGGAGAATTTAATTTTATATAACTTGTATTTTTTAATGAATAATTTTAACCAATAGGGGGGGTGGGGGTGGAAGAACTTCTAAAATCAGGTCCAGCAGCTTTTATCCAACAACTTGTGACTTGGGAAAACTGAATACCTTTTATAAATGGTATTCTATTCTTTAGAATCTTAAAAGCCTACTCTGGAGAAATGGAACAGTCCTATATATCCCTTATCAGAATTTGAAATCCTATATTTAAGTATGTGTTTATTTAATGTGGGTTTCTTCCACCAGCCTATATATCCTTGAGGCCAGGGCCCAAAAGTCTACTTAATTTATTGCTGTGTATCTGGTATAACCCCCCCAAATGGGTTTTGAATAGAGCGCATACTATTCATTCCACTCCAACCCAGCACACGTACAACTTTGGGGACTACTCCAAAAACTAGAAAATGTGGAACTTCTCTGTTTTTCCCATTTCTCTTCTCCCACTCAATCTACCCTCCACGGTACTCTGGTTGTAATAAACATACTTCTACTAATGTCCCTATCACACACAGATTTCTCCAAAAGGAAATGGACCAGTTATCTGTGTGCTTAAAATCTCTGGCAATGCCAAGAGAGTTCCATTTTTTTTACTTCCTAACTAACATCAAGAAATGGTTTAGAATGACACGTTAGCTTAGAATATTAAGTACTGGGTGGCATAAAAGAAAAATTATATGAAAGCAAATAAAGCCAATGATATAATAAATAAAATAAATCACCTCTTTCTAGTCATTAAACAAATTATAGGATTTAAAGAAATCATAAAGGTAGAATCTCTCAAAAGGAGAATCCTATACATTTAATAATAATAAATCACTGAGTTCACTGAGTCCTGTTTTTTTTTTTTTTTGTTTGTTTGTTTTTTTTCAGGTAAAATAATCCTTTCACAATCTTTTCAGTAAAAATCCAGAAAGAAATACATACATGATGGTGTTAATGCCTGAGAGCTGTTGGAACATTTGCAGGCCACAACCCACAATTAAAGCTCGGCGAGTTGGGGGATAACTCAGCATTCTGCAGATCACAGGTCCGGCTTTTTTTTTAAAAAAAGAAAGAAAAAAAAAAAAGGACACATCTATTATTTTTAGCTTTCATAGTAATTATTCCCATTAGGATAAATTTCCCCAAGTATCCATGAAATCAACATGATTGGGCATTTTAAAATAGAACAAATATACTTTTACAGAAATCTGGGTACAATATATTATTTTTAAAACAGACTCTGTATAATTTTTTAAACTGTAAAGCAGTGAGAGAGAACTCAAGCTAAAACAATTTATGGGTTCTAGGAAGACCTTTATGACTGAAACTGTCAAATTATTCTTCCTTAAATTCCTGTAAGCTATATTCATAATCACACTCCTTGTTCTTTGATTTTCTTGGCAATTAAATATTATCTAAAATTCATCCATGTAGGACTACAAAGTTACTGAAAAATTGCTTTTATCAACCAAAAAGAAAAAAAATGGCATTTATTAAAAACAGTTAAGAAACAAAATGCATTCCAATCTCTTTTAACTAAAGTTAAAGAATTTGGGCATAGTTTCAGACTGGCTCAGAGCTACTATAGATATTATTAACAAAAGTTATCAAAAAGGTAATAAAAGAAAAATAAACGTCTATTGTATATGGGTGTTGTGTGTATATATATATATATATATATATATATATATATATACACATATATATGTATGTATGTATATAACACCCACCCATATGCTTTTAAATTTTGAATAATTCCTTAAGAGGCATTCAGTGGTCATTTTAAAATATAAATGGCCTTTCAAAAAATAGGCCAGATCACTTGGTCTTTATCAGAACTGTAGATCAATTCTAGAAAGCTGTCAATGTGAATAATTCACTGAGGCCTTATCAATGACTAACCTTATCAATGTTAGGTCATGCCTGTTGTCTGGGCATAATTAATTATTTCTGTCTTCATTAAGTGCTCCAATTAAGAGTCACCTTCGCCTTAAGAAGCATTCTGTATGTCCATATGGGGCTACAGTTGACACCTAGGACCTATGGTATTTCTGCAGTCAGAAGAAACAGGTCTGAGATCAAGGGAATGCTAATTGCTTGAGTAGAGGCATTTTTCCTGGAGGCTACATTTTGTTAGGGAACCAAAAACCAAGTCAAGTAAATTAAAATCCAAGGAAGTCTCACTACATCTGGAAATCTTCTAGAAATCCAACATTCCAGTTGGTAGAAATGGAACAGAATATGTTGTTGTCTCAGCAATAAAAGTTAATGTTAAGCCAGGGCATTAATTACAACTGAATATTGTAGGGGCAAGAATATTCGATCTCTGCATATGTGAGACTACTATTACAAAACTTAATTTACTACAAACAACTCTGTCTCTAAATGGCAAGGCAGGACACAGATTAATTTGGAGAAGTGTTGATGGCCATTCAAAGCTAAATGTAGTGACAACCCATTTAGCAAGCAGGCAGAGGGTACTATAAATGTTAAATTGCCTCAGATTCAAGCAAAGCAGTATTAAAGCCTAATACATCAAAAAATACATCAAATAGGTAGATTTTGAGAGCTCTGTGGTAGCAAAATACATCTGGATCAGCTGCCTAAAAGATAGCCAGGCTCATGTGAAAATATAGCTATTTATAAACAAGCCACAAAATAAGCAATGTATTACCTCTTTCCATATTCCAAAACTTTCGAATAAAAATATTGTCATTTACCTTATGCACCATGGAAAAAAATTTAAATAAACAACAAAACAGACAAAAACCCTTCTCAGCTTTTAATAACCACCATTGATGAGAAATTAGCTTTTCCTGCTACACACACACATACACACAAATCTATTATAATTTTTGGATAACTGCATCTGCTTTTACTTATAAACTGTTTCATGAGTTGATGGACAGATTAGGTGATAATAATTTTACAAGACATAAAAACAAAGAGAAAATCACGAGAAATTAGGACCAAAGTTTGACCTGCCTTAATATCAAGAGATAAGTATCACATAAACATCACATATTTATTTTTTTAGCTTTTTTTAAAATCTGAATTTTATATTTTCTCTTGCTTTGGACTTCCTGTTAAAAATAAGCAATGGTAGTTCCTCTATTAGACTGGACATTTTTTTAACAGATAAATTTTGGTCACAGTAGCTGCACATCTGATTGTGTATAAGCAAAATTAAAGAATTTCCTTTCATTAAAATCATAAACCTAGCTTTATTAGGCAGTAAAAATGACTTAACAAATGAAAGTTACCATTAATCTTTATATCACAGAAGCTATGAGGCTGGAAAAAAAATTAATTATATTAATGGCTGAATGTCCATAAGTGAAAGTTGAAAATGTCATGCTCTACTTATTACATTTCTTTTGCTCTTGTAATTAAAAACATTTTGTTTACACTAACATTTCACACTTAATTTTCTTTTAAATGTTTCTATCTTTGAAATACAGAATTTTCCACATAATAGAAACTAACCTCTAACCAATTAACATAGATTAGAAATAAAAGGACCTCAAATGTAACATATAATTAAGAAATAGAGTCAAGAACTTAAAATGGGTTGATCTTTTCCCTCATTCTGAATGTCCCATACTATCAAGTTGCTATGTAACTTGCACCAAGTTGTCCAGTTTGGCAGGGCTCTGATAGCAGGATAAAAAAGACACTCCCACAAGGGCAGCCATTCCTGTGGACAGACCGGCTGGGAACGGAGCCTAAAGAATGCTCTAAGTCTAATTTAAAATGCACGAGATCCCAGTTTGTATAAAATCCAGCTCTTGATTTCTACTTCCAGCTAAGACAGAGTCATAATTATCAGCTTTTACCTTACCATGTGAAACAACCAAAAAACCATACAAAATTGCACAAAGTAATAGTTATCATGATAACAGATATGAAGCAATAAAGAGACCAATCCCTGAGATTCAAGGAACCAATGAAGTGAACCCTACAATTAATTGTCCCAGCTTAACGCCTCAGAAAAGTTTCCAGGCTGCAGCACAGGGAGGGGAAAGCAGGCCAACTTCGGTGGTCTCCTTGAGTTAAAAAGAAGCAGCTCAGAAAACAAGGATGCCAAGGGGTATAGAATTCACAGGGCAGAGGGCCAGGGAGGAAAGGAAGTCAGAGGGAGAGAGAAAGAAAACTCTAGAGATTTCCAGAGTCTCCTCTGAGTATTCAGTTGAGTACTGACCAGTGGATGTCTATGAGGAAACAACCCAAGGCACAGAAAAGATTCACAGAAAGGGTTAGCAAAATCAATCCCAGAAGCTTATGCCCGGCTGGAAACAGGGTCTGTTCCTACCAACCAGAGTGAAAACCCAGAGCGTAAGGAAGAATACTCAGAAGGTACCTTAGCAACAGTGTAAATTCAGTCCTAGATTAAACATTCTTCAGTAACATGGAAAACAGCTTAAAGTAACACCTAACTGCTTCCAAGTTATTGAACAGCATCCCAGAAAAAATGTTAATGATAATACAACATACATAATGTCTGGCATACAACAGAAAATAACCAGGCATACACAAAGGCAGGAAAATACAATCTGTGATGTTACAGGAATCGGTTCATCAAGAGAACAGAACAATCCTAAATGTTTACTAAGAGCTTGGAAATATATGGAACAAAAACTGATAAAAATCCAAAAGGAAATAGAAAAACTCAGTTACAGTTCAGAACTTGAATACCTCTTTCTCAATACCCAATAGAATAAGTAGGCTGAAAATCAAACCTGACCTAACAACTGACATTTAAACAATACCCCCACTCAATAAGAGCAGGATGCACATTCTTAAAGAGTATACATGCAAGAGTTACACTCTGAGCTCTAAAACCAGTCTCAATTAATTTAAAAGTTTTCAAGTCATGCAATGGATGTTCTCTGATCATAATGAAATTAATACAGAAATTAGTAACTAAAAGATAACTGGAGAAAACCTCTGAAACTGGAAACTGAATTTATATAGATCAAAGAAAAAATGGAAATTAAAAAGAAAATGAAACTGAAAAAATATCAAAAAGACAATACATAAAAATTTGAAGAATGAAGCTAAATTTATAGCAATAATCTGGGCTTCAACCTTAAGAAATCCAAAAGACAGAAAAATGAAAGCCAAAGGAAAAACATGACTAAAACTAATAATAAAGATCAGAATGGAAACTGATGAAATAAAAAAAGAGGAAGACAGTTGAGAAAAACCACCAATGAGGCAAAAAGATGAATAAAATTGATAAGCTTTAAGTCAAACTGTGGTAGGCTGAATAATGGCCCCTAATGCTTGGAACCTGCTTTACGGTAGATGACAAAAAAGGAGCATGTAGATGTAATTAAGTTCAACATTTTGAGATGGGAGGAGTAACCTGGGTTAGCCCCAAATGCAGTCCTAGGTATCCCTATCAGAGGCAGGCAGAGGAGATTCAAGAAAAAAGGGAAGAAGATGAGTGCGGAGATTGGACTGACAGAGCCGCAGGACAAGGACCGCTGGCGACCACACTGGAAGCTGGAAAAACCAGGAAACACAATGTTCCCCTGAGACGCTGGAGGAACTGTGGGAGAGTTTCTAGAAAGTTGCCTCATTTGTGGTAATTTGCAATAGCAGCCACAGGAAGCTCATACACAGACCGACCAGAAAAAAGGGAGAAAAAACACAAATGACCAACTTCAGGAATGCGAGAGATGAGCTCAACACAGTCATTGGAAGAATACAAGAGTATTCACGAACAACTCCATGTCATTAAATCCAACATTTTAAATGCAATAGACAAATTCCCTGGAAGACAGACCCTTCCCAAACTCACTCAAGAAAAAATAAGCAGCCTAAGTAGCCATCCCTACAAAGCTATTAAAAGTATTGAATTTGTAGTATATGTATAAAAAAATAAATACTTTACATCTTTTGTATTAACCTGGATGGGAGCTGAAGAACATCCTCCGTAGTAAAGTCATCACAAGAATGGAAAAGCAAGTATCCAATTTTACTCAAAACTAATGCGAAACCTGTAGATGAACTACACGGCCACACAAGAGAAAAACAGAATGAAATTCAAGTGGAGGAGGGAAGGGGAGGAGTGAGAAGGGAGGAGGAGGACTGGTGTGCCCTCACTTAACTGCACAACGTAATAAGGAAGGGCATTTGGCACACCCCCTGGGGGAAGGGCTCAACTACAACTTAGGCTCTAACAAACACAATATAACCTAATCATTGGACCTTCATATCAATCTGAAATTAAATAGAAGTACTGACTTCATTAAAAACTGACGCTCCCAAGAACTCTCAAATCGGAATACCTTGATGCAAAGCAGATCAGTGGTTGCCTGTGGAGAAATCATGAAGGGGCACGGAGAAAGTGTGGGGAAGCAGGAACACTTTCACTCTCTTGATTGTGGCAATGGTTCACACATGTCAAAACTGATCAAATTAGATGGCTTAAATATGCGCCTCTCGTTGTCTATAAAGTGTGCCTCAATAGAGTTGCTAAACAGCAACAAAAAGCTTTTCCTAATAAAGAGATGTAAGATGTCCTGAGGGCTGACATGGTGAAAGGGATGGCAAGGAAAGAGTTCAGATATTCAAAGACCAGGACTTTCATTTAAATGAGGGTGCAAAGAGGTTACTAATCAGAAGCAACGGCATCGAATTAAACTGGACTCATATAGCCTGCACGAGAACGTCCAAGGATGCAGGACCCTGAGGGTTTCTTCCAGATTTCTCTTGCTCTTATTCTTCCCTTTCTTTTCATCTTATTTATTTATGGATTTTACCACACATTAAGAAGAGTTAAGAGAGAAAAAGTAGAACACTTTGTGACTAATGAATTACAAAATGCAAACTGTAGGAGGTTTCCCCACTGCTGACAAAGTAAAGATGCCTCTGCGGAGAAAGCAGGGGCCTCACCGGGAGCAAGATAATCACTGCTCAGCTTCAAATATTGCTCTCCACACTCCTCCATTTAGGGCTCCACGACTGGGCTGCAATCAGGCACAGCAAGGCCCCCCAACACCACAGTCCTCTCCTGCGGATGGCTGCAGGAGGCTGCTCTCACACAATCACCCCGAGTATTAAGCCTCTGCTCACATCCCAATAGATTCTCTAACATTTCAATAGCTCTTCATGCCCTGTGAACCATTTATCACCATAAGAGTCCTATCAAGGAAGCAAGAGCAGGTGTTACATCCCAGTCTCAGAAATGAGGAAGCTAAGCACAGAGGGATTAGATAACTCTCTCAAGGTCATCAACTAATAAGCATGAAGATCTAGAAAGAACTTAAGCCAACGATTTGCTCAGGTCATAAATGTCAAGAAATTTTATATATATACTTAAGTAAACTGATTTTTCTTAGCAATAAAAAAATCAACAACTTATAATCAGTGATTATGAATAACAGAACACAAAACTGGCACATGTTCAAATTGCAGGAATAAATGCACTCTGCTCAGCCTCACTTCCATCCCTCAACTCCTTTCTCTTCATCTTTTTCATGGCCCCACCTGCCATGATACCCAGTGTCAATTCCAGATTCAGGAATTTCAAACCCTTCCTTCCACTCTGCCCCTTTCTCAATTCTCACACCCAAGGAGTTGAATGTCCCTGGAGAACAATGAGAAAAATGAGTCTCCCGGGTTTCCTGACATATTCGGTGTGTCTGTGAGTCGTCAGACCCTCCCTGTTGTCCGGGGAGCCCTTCACTCATCTCTAATTGGCTCTCAGTCCTGGTCCCACAATATCCATCTTAAACATTCCTCCTCCTTAAACTTCCCTTGCGTGTTCTCCCATCTCTATGCGTGAAAACCTCTTATTCCCTTATCGTAACTGAAGCACCTACCCGGAACCTACTCTGTGCTAGGTACAGAGCTGTGAGGAGGCCCTGCCCTCAAGGTGCTCATGATGTTAGGATGGGAGGAAGTTATGACAGAAAGAAAACAAGCTACACCCCAGTGGCCTAAACGCTGCCACAGAGGGAAGGAATGGCATTCTGAGACGGAGGTGGAAGGAAGGCCCACAAAGGGCTGCTAGATCAAGTCCACATTTCTCACCCCAAACTTGTTCTTGACCCTGTGTTTCCTAATTTCTTCACTCTCTATTCCTGCTTCCCGTATTTGATACAGGGTTGAGTTTCAGTAATAATTAATGTATGTGTGCCTCACTTCTATGAAACATCAGAAAGATTTCTCTTTTCTTGCACCTGTCCCCTCTCTGCCTCCGTACCTCCCCACTGCCGGGGCTGGGCTCTCACCCATTTCCCCAGGGAGACTGTGTATGGCCATACAAAGTGTTCACATGGACAGTGTTGAAATACCAGTCCCACGGTGTAGCCATTTTAAGATTCAACCTCTCTAAGCCTCCATCTCCTCTTCAGTAAAATAGATTTCATAGCACTAGTAGTATCTGTTATGAGGATTAGAGATGGCGAAGTTCCAGGCACATGCCATGTATTCAATAACAAGCCTGTCCATGGTCCCTGCATCTCCAGGCTCCACTGGATTTAACCCAATTCCTCCGCATGGCTGCCATCCTCTCTACTAAAGCACGCCACTAATCACTTCACTTACAGGCTCAAAACCTTGGCTAACAGACCCATTAGAACTTTCAAGATGCAGTTGACTCTACTTCCCCTCCGATATGCAGTGCTTCAGTAATCTTTAGGTAGTATGTTTTATCCAAAGAAGGCTGATACTTAAATAATTCTCTTAGAAAGCTCCTTCTGCTTGGGATCCTGTTCTTCCAATTCTGGGTGACTGGCTCCTTCCTACGCTCTTGCTCCTGGCTCCCTCGTTCTGTGGACGAGGTACCCGACCTGTCCTCCGTCCTGGATCGTGGCCTCCACACCGAATTACGTTGGCTGCATGGTTCAGCTTCTGTCTATCATTTTGCTTCCTGCTGTGCTTTGCTTTGTCCAAGATCACGAAAATAGAAGACATTTAATAAATATTTGCTTAAATGTAAGGAAGAAAAGGAAAAAATGGGAGAAGGGGAGAAGAGAATCACCAGGGCAAACATGAGAACTCACGGATGAAGCACTTTGAGTGCACTCCAAGTTGCTAAACAATGTTGTGATTAATTATAAACCACCACCAAGATCCTGAGCACACTCATGCTGTTTTCCTCTTCAATATGCAGCAGATGATGTTTGTGATTACAAGCTGGGGCTTGGCACATGTTCTGTTTGGAAGAATAGACTGCTGCTATTGATAAATTCAACCCCATGTGGTTCAATCATTCCTTCACAGTCTGGCATTTATGCCAATACTTTCTGAAATCCTCCAAGGCAATCAATTTGCCAAGACGTTGTGATGGGCCAGTTGTCTATGGATGCGTGCTTGTAAACTGATCAAGGTACATTAGGGGACTGTGTGCAATGGCTGTGTTAATCTGGTCATTATTATTCCAGGTTGCTAAAGTAAAGACTTTTTCTCTATTAACAGGAGATGATCACAGGGCTTAATATTACTAAAATACTGTTTTGAAAACTTTTTATTATTATTATTATTATCAAGAATTCTTTCTAAACTCTAAAATATTTCCTTCAACAAAGGTATAAACATAAATGAAGAATACATAAAATGGAATGAAGGAACTTCAAACTTCCTAACAGCCATGAAAGAGTGCTATGTGGCTGAGGTATGTTGCATAGAAGAGAAATTATGCGGGGCTCAAGGAGTAGGGCGCCGGCCCCAAATACTGGGGGTGGCAGGTTCAAGCCCGGCCCCAGCCAAAACAAAAAAAAAAAAAAAAAAAAAAAAAAGAAAAAGAAAAGATATTATGAATTGCTGTTCTAATTCTTAAGAAAAGCAAGGCATCATTTCTTAAATAAGTAATTTTCTTCAGCAACTATATTCTTTACATTATCTGTAGACAAAGCAACTTTTAAATGAAGGGACAGTTACTTTAACCTAATGGTATTCTGACAGTATTTTCACAATAAATAATCATTTTTGGTGATATAATAAACTTCTTCCCTTATTTTATTTTCCAGTAGATATTTATGCTAGGAAATCAGAATATATATGACTTGCATTTGTTAGACGCTATGCAACCACAAGCAGTGTAGAACAGTCTGATTTCTTCGAATCACAGAAATTCAGGTTTAAATCCATCTCTGCTCTTCAGCAGCTGTTAAGCTGGATGGGTTCCTCACCCTCTCTAAGCTCCGTGTTTCATAAGTGATACCTCTATTTCCTAGGTGTGTTTTGATAATTAAAGTTGGTAACGCTCAAGAAGTATATCCCACCATAACTCAAATACTGATGCTTCAGCTGTATTTGATTTCATCTCTCAGCTCTCTAGAATCTTTCATAGCTGAATGCAATTTGAACGTTTTCAATTAAAACTCTTCAATAAATTAGTTAGGTTTTCCTTCTCTGTAAACACATAAAGAAATAGCCTTCCCTTTTAAAGATTCCACAAAATAATTCTGCTTTATTAACATACAGAATAAATGGATTCTTATAATTTATTTTATATTATACTTAATATTATTCCTTTTTTTCAGTTTTAGATATACTTTATTTTCTTGACATGCTATTCAATAAGCAATAGTTCATGCTGTAACTTAGTTTCTTAGTAATTGTCGTTCCCTACCAACCTCTGTCAGATTCATCATTCATTTGGCTGAGAGTGATTGATTTCTGTTTGGCAAAGTGCTAAGGAAAATCCTTTCAGAAAATGAGGAGTTTTTTTGTGTTGCATAAACACCTTCTAGTTTATCTGTTTTTCTAGTGCATTTGGGTTTTAGGATTTTCTTTCTTTTTTTTTAAACCTCAGATTAATATGAGGGTACAAAGGATTAGGTTAAGTTTTTTGCAGTTAACATAACATTCCTATACGGAATACTATAAACCAGTAGGACTTAAGCCCCAGACTCCCATAATTAATGATAGCCCTGTCAAGTCAGATGATATAAACTGCCAAACTATTCACATAACCACAGACAAGAATTATTTCATTCCCCTGCCTTGTCACAGACAAGCCAGAATTATTTCATTCCCCTGCCTTCATTTTGCATCACGTGTAGACTCCCAAGAAACCAAATATTCCTGCATCTGTCTCAGATTAGACCATTTAGAGATATAGGAACCATGCTTCTAAACAGTAATCATATGTTTGGTTTAAAAAACCTGTGTATTCACATAGATATTTAAGTTTTATATGGATATGGAATATTCCCTTAGCGCATTCCTCTTTCGGATTCAGATAGTCAGCAAATAAGTGCTACTGAGAATTAATGTGAAAACCTAACCACGATTCATCCTATATTTGGCTTTACATGTAATAGTTACCACCAACAAAAATACCAAAAAGATTAAAAATCAACCTGAACTAAATGGCCATGACCTCATGGTAGAGCAGAATTATCTAAAAATTTAAAAAAAAAAAATTGCAATTATCCTATGGAATTCCAGAAGTATGCTTGCTGCAAACATAGTTTGTACCTTGAAATACAACATTAGGAGAAAGATGACATTTTCTGTCAGCCTGACTCTCGGAAAAATCATAATTATGTCAAAAATATCCAGAACTATATATAAAATGAATCGAGTACATGAGGCTCTAATTTCAAACTAGTTCTTGACACCCCCCCCAACTCTTTTTTTCCCCACTCTTTTATCACCACCAGGGGAAAAAGGAAGAAAAACCATGGTCTCCTACGTATTAAAAAATATCAGTGTTAGTCATTTAATACACGTATAAAGTAGGACGTAAAGATGTTCTATGAAAAGGGTAGTGCTAAGTTCTCCAGAATGTGGCAGGAAGTATGGCACTGGGTTCACCAAAGACTTGACTCAGAGTGTGGATCTTCCAGGACTGTCAAAAGGTCTAAGTGCTTACAGCAGAACGTAAATGCGGTGAAAAAAGGAAAAGCAGGGTAACAGAATCTTCCATTTGTTTAGCTATTCAGGGACACATGAGTTTAAAAAACGTCTTTCCCATGCCGTGAACAGGGCAGACAAAGCCCGCCAGGGAGATTCCTGTATGTATCTAGTCATTATGTGCATGAGGCCTGGCATACAGGGCCCTGGAGGTCACAGGGTGAATGCTGGATTTTAGGATATGTTTTGTTCACGGTGGCAATCCCAAAACATTCTGTGTCATAGCATACAAATGAAACAAAGCTCTCTTTCTAGGGCTGGCTTACAAACTGGCTATTGTGGAAATTAAACTCTTTCCACTAAAGTTGTGTGAGGCTACAGAACCTGTTTCCAGTTCATAAAGGAGGCCAGCCACCTCCAAGGACCCGAGAGGAAAACTGATCTGTGCTGCAAGGATCAGTCAAAGCCTGGACTTCTACAGGAAAGGAAGGAAAGATGGAAGGAAGGAAGTCTTATCTTATTTTACAATGTTTCAAAAGAAAACACTCTTACCTAAAATGATAAGATACAAATGACAAAATGTAATATATCCAAACCCAAATACATCTTAATAACAAAGTTCAATTAACCAGCATAAATATAGGAAAAGTTTTACTTTATTCCAGAAGAATGTGTTAAGAGCAGCATTGTATCAAAATAACCCTTTTATTTTTATTTCTTGAAATTTTTGGTTGGGACCAGGTATATGGGGCCGGCACCCTACTCCTTGAGCTACAGGCGCCGCCCCCCTTTTATTTTTATTTTCTTTTTTTCAAATTATTTTATGGCCTCAAGAAGCTGGTTAACTAAATACCCCTTCACCAGATCACTAAAATCAATAAATATCGAAACATTTATGGACATGAACTAGCTAGTACATACATTTTAATTTAAAAATGCTATTGGAAGGCGGTGCCTGTGGCTCAAAGGAGTAGGGCGCGGGTCCCATATACCGGAGGTGGCAGGTTCAAACCCGGCCCCGGCCAAAAACTGCAAAAATAGAAGAAAAAAAGTGCTACTGGATTTCTATAAAGAACTGACTGTTTCTACTGTGGATAATATTTTAAGCTTTCCTACTAAAGACTCAAGTTGTAACATTTAGCAAAACTTGAAAAGTATAAAATGAGATTATTTAAGGTGGGAGAGACTGATAAATCTGAATAGGTTCAGATTACTTTTTAAAATCACTTATAAATCTGGCTTTATTAACAAAGTAATTTTTTTCTAATTTACTCACCAAGAAACAAAACTATGATTTCAAAAATAACTTTTCACAGTTCTCTCCTTATATCCCCAGTGCTATATCCTAGTGCCTTATAAAAGACAACATTTAGGTTTACTCACATGCTACAAAGATCAGTTCAGGCATTTCAGTGACCAGTTATGGTACAGTGGAATGCTCAGAGTTCTTGGCCTGTGTCATTTCCTTCAGAATCATGACTGTATTTGATCTGAAGACAGACCTATGACATTAACACTACACCTGAAACACAATTCATCACTAAAAAAAAAACCTAATAAAATACCACTACATCAAAGGAATGCAAAGGAAAAGTAAAGCTTTCAAAGAATATTTAGAAATGATTAATATTAATTAATTTCAGGCACAGAACAGACCCTTGAATGCCTAGACTTAAAGAAAACTTGGACATGTGAGATCTGCTAAGACAACACCTCTGGCATTGCCTATGCACAGTGAGATGTTCTCCCATATTTACACCCAGGCCAATGTAAGTGTGTATAATATATGATATACACAATATGCACGTATGTATATGTATGATAGACATGTAGAGAGAAGGGTCTCTGTGGGTACATATACATATATGTGTGTGTGTGTGTGTAGATAGATTTGGAAAGAGAAGATGCTTTATAACTACAATGATCACTTTTGCAAAATCTATGACTTGCAGACTTTCACATCCTGACGTCCCCTTTTCTGACTTTTCCACTTCTACTCTGATAAGAGAAACGAGACATCATGAAGAGATAAATACCATATTCGTTCCAAACTGTTACAACAATTCTGTTCCTTCTTCCTTGTTTTTGTTTAATTCATAGACACATGCCCACAAAGCTATATATTCTGAAAAACAGTGGCAGAATTTCAATAGAGAAGGATTGACAGTAGGAAATGGGAGAAGTGAGTTCCGTACGTCCCACTCTGGGTAGGAATCAGGAAAGATCGTATTGGTATTTGATTAGCACATCCAGCAGACAGAAAATATTTGCATTTAGAAGCTGCTAGCCTGAGAACAGGTCTGCATGCTAAGCATTCCTATTGATCATCCCTTAAGCATCTTCTCCAAATCCGTTGTTGATGGCCACAGTACAGTACCGCTTTTAACGCCATGTTTCTATGTTATCCTACTGTGTGTCAGGACCGCACAAGGAGAATGTGAAAGACTCATCTCCAGATACTTTTCGTTTAAATGGCTCTCTAACCTTACTTCCTTGGCATTTTTTCTTTTTAACTTGTGATTGTTTTTCATTAGGCAGATTCTTCTAATCTTCTAACGTGACACACACCATAATTTTACTTGATACGGTTTTGAGATGCTCTACTAGATAAATATGGCTCTCTAGGGATGAGGTCAGTATTTGAAAATCTACATATGTCTGTTTTATTTTGAGGCATGTCTGCAGTCACCATATGGTCAGTGACAATCTGTGAGGGGAGTCAGGATGTGTCTATTTAAAATTCTCACTGAAATCTGAGTTTCTACTTCGAAATGCTTTGATCTGGCTACTTTTTCTGAATGCTAAATCTTAGTCTTCTAAGAAAAACGCAGTCTGCCCACTGTACTGAAAAGTTCAATTGTAAAATAAAACTCGTTTCTGTATGTTTTCATTGATTAAACCTCAGTTATGCATATATGAAAAGGCTAGTGTTATGTTTATTACCAGAGACGTAGGAATGAGTCTCATTTTGCTATTCAACTTGTTCGTGGCTTATTTAGACAAGGGCTCGGGAACATTGGAATAAACAGTTTAGAGAGAAGTGAAGCAATGTCTAGCTGAAGGCCTCTCAGGGATCTTTCTAGAACATCCTGTCCTCTGAGATCCTTTAAAACACCAAGATTCTATGACTCTATTGAATGAAACTATTTTAGCAACATATCCATTAAAAATACATGGTTCCTTACATAAAATATAGCTGTGAGGTAACTGCTCTGTAGGAGAGTGTAAACAAATGTTCTGTTTGAAAGAAGTACGTGGCAATTATAAATTATTCCCATTCATTATTCATCAAGTTACTATTAATATACATGTTTCAGGAAAGTAGTGGAGAGCCATTTTCCTAGCACTTTTCTAGTAAGTGCTATTCATAAATATTCTATTTAGCCTATTGGTATAAAGACCTTTCACTTTATTGTTATATATCCATTTGGTCTTTTAATGAAAGGAGAGAAGGAGAGGAGAAAGAATTACATCTGTGGAAGAAGAATGGTTGAAAAGGAGCGAGGAAAGCTAAATTATTCCTAATAAACAAAAAGCCGACATATTTAAAACCAGAAAACGACATTTATATAACCTCAAGAACGTGTGTTCTAAGATTTGTATTTTGACTTTAAGAGTCACTGCTTGAATAGATTCTCTTTCACACATTTCATTTCACTTTGCAAATCACCTCAAAATCTTGAACCACTTCAGAAGCCAACTGATGCACATTCCTGGAAGTTTCCTCCCTTCCAACACAAATTTCTCAGCACCTGTATCTGTTTGTCTTTCCCTTCTGAGGCAGTGAAAGGAGGGCCTGTTTCCTCTCTGAGTCTTCATCCGTTTTCTCCATCAGACGCCTCCGTCCTCATCTGGAGTCTTGCACATCATGATCCCCCATAAAGCCCTCTATCCCAGTTCTACCAACCTGCAATTCTATCACCTCTACACTTTTGAACAGAAGAGGTCAACACATAGTTTCCCCCATAAAGCCCTCTATCCCGGTTCTACCAACCTGCAATTCTATCACCTCTACACTTTTGAACAGAAGAGGTCAACACATAGTTTCTCCATTTTATTTTCTAAGCTTGCCCCCTCCCATTCTATTGCCCTCTAAAAGGTCATTAATTAAACCCTAAATGCTAAAACTAGCAGTGAAATAGTCATTCTCTGTGATTTCTTCACATTTCACACCACAGGCCAATTCTTTTTAAACATATTTTATTTATTTTTAATTTCAAAATATTACAGGGGTACAAATGTTTTGTGGTCACAGGGAGCACTTTGGCAATTACTGAGTCAGGGCTGAACGTGTATATCCATCACCCTGACGGTGTTCATCGTACTGGTCAGGTAGGTTCACCTCCCTCTACACACGAGTGCTCATTAGTTAGTGCCAGTTTCGTGGCAAGTACATGTGGTGTTAGTTTTTCCATTCTTTACATATTTCACTTAGAAAGTTCCATTCAAATTGCCATAGTAAGTTACCCTTTATTATGGCTGAGTAGTATTCCACAATGTTCATACACCACATTTGTTAAGCCACTTATGATCTGATGGGCGCTTGTCTTAATTCCACATCTTTGTGATTGTGAAGTGTGCTGCAACAAACATTCGAGTGCAGGTGTCTTTTTGATAAAATGATTTCTTTTCCTTTAGGCAAATACCCAGTAGACCTACCCTTGGCCAATTCTTTTTCAAAACACTCTTATCTTTTTCCTTTTCTGATACTACAGAATTTTGTTTCTCCTCTAACACGTCTTTATTCCGTTTCAGTGATCTTTGCTGGGTTCCATTCTTCTGTTACCCTAACGTAGGCAATTCTCCAAGGTTTTATTCCAAGTCCTGAGGGAATTCTACCCTGGCCAATCTCTTTTACTTCCAAAATTCACCTTTTAATTAAAAACAAAACAAAAACATACACATACACAGTTTTTACCTCTAATCCTAATCTTTTTCTTGATTACTGAAGTAATATGACATAACTTTAGCATCCTGATGCTTAACGAAATAACTTTATAGGTCACATTATTACATTTGTAGCCAACACTTTTCCCTGCTCACTGGGTATGCCCTAGATGAAGACTGCAAGAAACTATACAGAGGCCAATGAAAACATATTTCCCTTGAGTCATTTTTTTCCCAGTTCACAGTAAGAATCATGTAAATGTTGCATTTTCCTTCCCAGTGTAGCTAATAGGTGGCTCAGAATCAAATATGCAGTGAATTTTTACTAAGTGTTTATGACTTTATAGTCAATAAAATAAATCTACATCTTCGTTGTCCTCAGGGTGTTTATTTTCTCTTCTATTTTTTAATTTTCCATACCATTATGTGTTTGTTTTTATTTTAGTTCCTGTTTGTTACAATTTACATTTATTTATTTTTTTGAATGTATGCACTGCACGCTTCCTAAAATCACGTCGGGAATAAGGCAAGACATAACCAAGCAAACAATACTTGGACAGCTGTAGTTACTCAACAAATTCAAAACCAAACCCAGTAAACCACTCACAATTATGCACATGTGTGTGGCTTCTGTGAGTGCTCAACCAGTGACAAGTGAATCAAAAGATACTTTAGTTCATACAAAATATTTAAGTGGTTTTTTTTTTGTTTGTTTGTTTTTAAACCTAACAAACGCCTATTTCTTTTAAGGTCTAACATTAATAAGTAATTTGATATGTTACTATCTTTGTCAAAAGGTACAAGAAATTTAGAATAAGCTATTTCCACCCTTTCAGAATTGGCTTGGGTCCTATCAGTATCCTTGGGTGGGTGGATGGAAAGCTACATGATAGTTTGTTTACAAAAGGGAGTGAATTCATGGTACGGTTCTTCTCACCTCTCATCCACAATCAGTAAAATTTATATTAGGGGGTTGGAACAATATACATGCCATAAGACAAAATAAAAATACCAGGTAAGTATAAAAATTGACCATAGTCCTTACTAGGATCTCATCTGATAAAACATACTATGTTCAGAGTTGACAAGTGACAAGCTGAAGACACAGAGGGGGCTCATCCTTGGGGACCTTTCGTGTACACGTCACTGCTCAATTATCATAAGGATCATGTGGCAGGGACACAGCACAGGCACTTAGGGGCCAAAGGAGGACAGGGAACACAGCCCACAAAGCAAGAGCCCTCCCACTGGGAAACACATCTCCTAAGAACCTGCTGCTCAAGAATGCAGTTTATGCAGATGATGGTTAATTAACATGACTCATCCCTTTTACTGCACTCGCTGATGACCTTGGTTCTTATTTCAGTTTGGAAACAGAAGCAATTAGGAGAGAAATAATTCATCTTCCCACCAAATCTGCAGTCTCTCGGTATCTTGACTCACTCTCTGCCATCCCAACTATTAAAAGGTCAACTTCTTTCCTTTTGATGTGGATCTTACCCCTCTGAGTCTGTGGAAGAGCACTGCTCCTGTCCTAATTATCCATCACTCACTCTCCATCCCAATGTCAGTTACCCCAATCTGATGGATCTTTCCCATCAGCATTTCATCTTGATACAGTATCCTCCATTAAAAAACAGAACTGAAAAATCAACTTTTTAAAAAACCCACATTACTCTCCAGTTCTTAATTTTGCTTTCTTAGTTTACAAAAAACCGACTTAGAAGTCTCGGCACCTTTTGTCTCCACAAGCTTGCTTCTTGTTCTCCCTCAACCCCATTCTAAGCAGGTTTTCATCTCCACCAATCTGCTAAAATTGCTTTTGTCAAGGTCTCCAACTATCACCACTTTGTAAATTCAGTTATCAAGCCTCTGCCATCTGGCCTTACCTAAGAGCAGCAGTGGAAATGGCGGCCTTCTCTTTCCTTTCTGAAACATTCCATTTTCTAGCTTCCCAAAGTAAAGCCTGGTTCATTTTCTCTTAGCTGAATGCCTCTGTTCAGTCAGTCCCTTGGCTGGATTCAGCTTCTCTTCCTGACCTTCAAACTCTGGAATGCCCCAGGGCCAAGTTCCCTTTGCTTCTCCCCGGATATATGTAGTCCCCATAGATCTCCTCCACTCCCAATACTGGGAAAAGCAGTTTCTTGTTTCCTTGGCAATTTAGTTCCCCTTTAGCATTCCCCTCTTCCCTAAATAAAACCCCTATTCACCCAGCTGCTTATGCTAATAGAGTTATCTTTCCTTTACACCTATCAGTTTAACTATCCATTTAGGCTTCTTTCTCTTCACAGCACTTACACTACCAGTCAACTTGTGGTTTTATTTATTTTCTTATCTCCTTTGGTAGACTCCAATTTCCATGCATTTGGAGTCCTCAATTCTAATTCCTATCCCCAGAATATCCCCAAACTTGTACATTTGAGGAAAGAATCTTTCTACTTCAAAAAAAGAAAACTGCTTTTGATTCAAGGCACATTTCCATATCATTCTGTCTGATCTTTCCAAGGATCAGAGATAGTGGAAAAAGCTGTGCTCTCTAGAATTAGATTAGATTGCTTTCTGTAGGAGCTCTGCCCTCCCACCCCTACCATGATCACAACCACCAGCATTATCTGCATTATCTTCATGGCTGACATCACTCAGCCTTTACTATACTCCACAAACCAAGTGAACTTCTTTATATGCATCACTGTTTAACTCTCACAATGAAATATATATGACAAATCTTATTATTTCTGTTTACAGATGAGGTTTACAGAGATCAAAAAACCACTAACTGCTACAACTAGAACTTAGTTGAGAATCTTACTCCCAAGCCCTTCCTGTTAACCAATACAGTCTCTTGCAGTCCCATGTGGTAACTTATCTAAAATCGCCCACACAGGTATGAAAAACACGGCGAGGACTCAGGCCCTGTCTGACCTCACCCCACGTTCTTACTAGCTGTACTGCATGTTATAAGTGTGCTCATTTATGGGTGATGATACACACACCCAGATGATTGGCACACTGCCCGCCCAAGGCCCGCACTCAGCAGCTGCGCTTCCCTTTCCTGAGTTGTGACACTTACAGGTACCTGACTACATTTTCTAAAAGCCTCACATCTTTACAAAAGTTGTCTTAGTCCCTGTACTATCTTCTAGCATTGTTGGAGCACTTCTTTGGTGAGGATTATTTTATGAACTATGTTCAAGTAATTAAAGTCTCATATTATATAGCAATTTGCATAAGTCTAGATGGATGGCACAAAGCAAGGAGCACCACTGAGTATCCCTGCCTACAACTCAGAAGTTTGACACTATGCATTTTAATATATAATTCTCCTGCTTCACTACATGCTTATACTTTAAGATTTCCTTGTAAACCTTTTACATAACTTTTTTCAAAAAACACAGAGGCAAAATTCTTCTTTTTTTGAGACATGGCCTCACTTTTTTCTTTTTAAGGGAGAGTCTCATTCTGTCACCCTGCATAGAGTGCAGTGGTGTCATTATAGCCCACCACAATCTTAAACCACTGGGTTCCAAGGAGCTAGAACTATTGCACCCAGGTAACTTTTCTATTTATAGTAGAGACAGTCTCACTCTTGTTTTTGTTTTTTTTTTTCTTTTTTTTTGAGACAGAGGCTCAAGCTGTCACCCTGGGTAGAGTGCCATGGTGTCACAGCTCACAGCAACCTCAAACTCTTGGGCTTAAGCGATTCTCTTGCCTGAGCCTCCCAAGTAGCTGGGACTGCAGGTTCTGCCACAACGCCTGGCTACAGAGTCTCACTCTTGCCTAGGCTAATCCCGAATCCCAAGTCATCCTCCTGCCGCAGCTTCCCAGAGTGCTAGGAGGTGCTGTAAAGATATGAACCTGCCACACCTGGTTGCAAAATTCTTGCTGTAGTCAAAACTTCCCAAATTTAGAATTAACAAAATGTTTGTATTCAGGCACTTATATGTGTTATAACCGGATTCTATAGTTCAATTTTACTTTATCATCCAGAAATCCTAAAGCTCTTATAGCATCAAAAGCCACACATTCTTCCTCTTGAAGATTTTCTGTTATGTCACATGACCAAACACTTTTGCTATGTTTTGATGAAATACTACTCACTATGGTGAGTTTTGTTTGTTTTTGTACAAATGCCTCCAATTGAGATAGGCATGTAATGGATCAGGAGGGCAAACTTCACTTAGGCAAACTATATACTGACTTTCTGCTAAATCCTAGGTTCAGAAAACATTCTCTGTCACCTGAAATACACTTTATTTGGCTAATTTGCTATGGAATAGGAAGAAAATAATGCCCCCAAGGAGAACTAAGAAAAATTTCTATTCCTTAATATTAAATAAACAAAGTATTTTAACTACATGCATCCTTATAAGAGAATCTATTTTTACATTCTGAATTCTCCTACCAAAACATTGTCTGCAGTATAAGCTTTATTCCAGTGACTACTTGGACACGGCTGACAATTTCACCATATTTGAGTAACTAAAAGGCAGTGGATATTTTCTAAATTTCTTCATGGCAAGCCCCATTAATTCTAACTGAAGCTTCCCATTCTCAGCTTGTCCTTGGCAGATAAAATAGTTTAGAGATTATACCCCAATGTAAGATTTTCCAATGGGAATTTGAAAGTAAGTTGTAAGTATTCAAGTAAGGCATCTGTCTGGATAAAGATTTATTTACTTGATTAGAATAGCTTTCCTAACTTCAAATAACTCATGCATAAAACCGATATAGCTCTTTCGATATAACTGTTTTTATTTCGCTTTCTATTAACATGCATTGCAAATGGATACAGCAACTCAAGAGAGCTAAAGGATATAAATGTTCAATAATGCATACTTGCTTATGAATCTTGAGTGGTAAATAAACATAAAATTATATCTTAAGTTTGAACACTCCAAATAGTTGCGTGTGCCAATACCAGACTAGGAGTGCTTCCTTCTAAGCTAAGTGTCCAAATATAATAACTCAAAAATCAAAAAAGTGACAATATCATTCAGAAATGTCACTCATGAGGCACTATTGTCATAAGCTATCATCTCTGCTTAGTTCATTTTCTTATCTACTAATGGGAAGGCTGAAAACAGACCTTAGGCTGTCTTAAGCTCTCCCTTAAATAATCACATCAGGTACCCATTATGACAGCCCTAAAGCAAGTTCAGAGACTAACTGCCCCCATAAACAACACCCAAAATTAGCAAGAGCTGGCAAGTCACTTAGCCTCTTCATATGCCAACAGCTTTCCAGTTACCATTAATGGCAATTTACTATTCACATCAGATCTCTGTATGAACTGGTAGGCTCAAAAATTAGATGTGGTCCTTTCCCTTAAGACACTTACACAGTAGACAGTGCTTATCAAGGTACACAATGATAAGTGCTATAAATGAGATGAACTCATCACCTGGGGTTGAAAACAAGAGAAATGTATTGTCACTGAAGTAGACCATACCACAAACACAGTTACTAGTTCCATGATGCATTTCAAGTTGCGTTCATTAATTTTCATAAATGTTATTTCTGACATGTTTTTACTTATAACTGCATTTTAATTTTTAATCAGAAATATATCATTTGTGGGTGAAAGACCAAATCAATTTCCTTTATCAACTATTTTATTTACGATCTTTTCACTGCATACGCTCCATTTACCAAAGCCAAAACTTCCACCTTCCTTGACACGTCACATCTCTTGATGCCTTCTGGCCTCATCTTTAAGACAGAGAATGAAATCCACCTGTAGAAAACCACAGGCATGTTGTCTTTCTCTAACCCTAACGTTGCCAAGTCATGCAATGCACTAACATGTTTTCCTAAAAATAAAATTTTTTAAAATCAGAAAGGAAAGCATGAACACATATGTGCCTTAAGCTAAAAGACTGGATTTCACGGGGCTTGACATCTGTGGTTAGAAGATAAAAGGATGAAGAGATTGAAGAGAGAAGGATAGGCATGAGCTCATATTTATTAAATTCCTACTGGAGTCAAGCACTACGTAAATTAATCCAGGCTGCTCCCTGAGAGGTCTGTAGTATTAATCCCATTGCACGGATTAGAAAACAAAGGCTCAGAGAGGCTCAGGAACTTTTCACAGATCACAGAGTAGTAAGCGTTACAGGTCAACGCTTAACTGATATCAAAGCCCCCCAAAGTCCCTAAGGTTTCCCTATCAAACTGTTTCTCTAATTTCTTTCAGACACTAAATAAGCAGCTAAATTGAATAGAACTTGTCATGATTACAGAGATTATTGTGTCGCAGCTTTCGCTATTTCAAGAAGGAAAAGCAGTGGACTGGGCCTCCTAAGAAGAGGCACAACCTTTTTCTAGATTTTTTACTTTAAATCATAACTTATCAACCTGTTTCCTTCAAAGTCATCCTGGGAGAAAGGTTATAAAATTATTTCAATGATGCTAAAATATATCTTAACTCAATTTCAGCTCAAAATATATATATATAAGAACCAGCTTCACAGCCAATGGCACACTCTGAATATCCTCAGTGGTCATAAATCCTCATCTCTGCAAATCAATTTGGCTGTTGGTAGTGGAGTCATCCACAGGGAAGCCTTATTGAAAAAAAATGAGAAAAAGCATTTGAGATCAAAAAGAAAAGGTACCTTTAAATTAATGAGCTATGCCAAGCAATGTCTCATTGCAGAGCAGAGCCTCGACTCACAGGCCTGCCCCTGGCGAGCACCATCTCATGCAGAGATGCTTCCTCAACGCCCACTCCTCTCTTACCTAAATTATTGTCTTTATGAACACACCTTTTCTTCAGAGGTCTAAGTATTTAATGCGTCCATTTTTATTAATGCTTTCTCCCCCCCCCCCCCCACTGTGCTGTAAGTTCTCAGAGGTCAGTAACCATGTGGTTTTTGTCATTGTATCGTTATCTGGCCATCCAGAGAGAACTGCACTGGATAAATTTTGGTTGAATGAGTGAATGAAGCATAGTGCTTTGTGACTCCTCTAGGGCCAGGTGGATCCATAAAAGAAGAAGTCTTCTGAGCAATAAATAGCAGCCTCACTGAACATGGTCCGTCTCCATCTCTAAGCAGGTCGATTATTCCTGCTTAGTTAAGAAACCAGCTTGTACTTTCAGAATCACTTTGAACTCTCAAACTCTACAGAATGTGATCGAAGAGCAACAATCAATATAAGCAATCGGTTTAATAAAAGAATATAGAAGTAAGATTTTTGATTTAATTTTTGTTTCTACCCAATTTAAATGTAAATCTGTGGTACTAAAATTACAATACAATACCCTTTATCATACCCTTAGAGGAAAGAAATTATTAGAAAATCATTACTACCACTAATTATGAATGGTTAATGTAGAAAGTCTGGAGTGTTAATATCCAGTGAATATATTCTATTTTTTTTTTTAAACTGATTTTAAAAAATCAGAATAATTTACTTCTTTGATAATCTTATTTAAACAGTAGGCAACAGTTTCTCTCTCAGTTAATTGTTTAAGTGGGTCAAAAAACATGAAAAATGTCCTTATCTTAAACATTGTTATTAAATTTTAAACCTTTTTAATTTTGTTAAGGCAAAAAAAAAAAAAATGGAAACCTAATAAACACATGTATATGTAAAAAAAAAAAAGTTCAACATCACTAATTATCCATGAAATGCAAATTAAAACCAAAGTGAGATACAATTGTACCACAATCAGAATGGCCATTAAAAATCCAAAACCTACATGTTGGCATGAATGCGATGAAAACTTATACTACCAGTGGGAATGTAAATCAGCATAACCCTCATGGAAAATAGGGGGTATAAAGTGGATCTACCATTCGATCTGGCAATCCCCCCACTGGATATCTACCCAGAGGAAAAGAAGTCATTACATCAAAAAGATACTTGAACTCAAGACATTTTATCTCAGTTCAGTTCACATTAGCAAAGAAATAAAATCAACCTAAGTGTCCACTAACTGATGATGGCTGGATAAAGGAAATATGGTGTATATACATCATGGAACACTTCTCAGCCATAAAAAAGAATGAAACCATGTCTTTTGAGGCAACTTGGATAGAACTAGAGGTCATTATCCTAAGTCACTCTGGAACAGAAAACCATATACCTGTAAGTGGGAGCTACAGCGTGGGCACCCATGGTCAGATAGAGTGGTGTAATGGACTTGGTAGATTTACGAGGTGGGAGGGAAGTGAGGGAAGAACACCTACAGGGGACAATTTTTATAATTTGGGCAATGAGTACACTGAAGCGTTAGTGCTACACAGTTTCTCCATGTAACAAAATTGCACTTGGACCCCCAAAATATACTGAAATTAAAAAACAAAAAACAAAATTTAAGTGGCTAATGTCCTTGTTGACTAAAAATTGAGTGTCCAGAGGGACTCAGATTTTTTATCGACATCTTTATGGTTTTATAAGTAGCAAAACAAACAGCCCCTAGACAGGTTTTCATGTGCTTGCTACCTGGAAGAAACATGCTGTCACATGTCTTTATAAAAGCAGAAGAAGTCTATAGGTCACTGGGGAAATGACCAAGAAGGAAGAATTTAACAATGATTTTTAAGCTCTTTAAAAGCGAGAATATCAGACCTAAACTACCAAATCCACCAACCTGCTTCTCTGACCTATACTGAGGTCCCTCCTATGTATGAGGAAGGGATATATGCAAACAATTTCTACAAAAGCAGCAGTAATAATAATACACAGTTAACGTTGATACTCTGGAACCTCCAAACCATGAAATACAAGGTGGAAACAACCTTGAAACTCACTGTCTGGAGGAAACCATGATTTCTCTCCCCCTGGGCTTCAATTTGTATATTGCTCATCTTCTTTATTTCTCAGCATCAGAAGGTTTTACAGAATCCCCATAGCTTCCCTTTTCTTGTATTCCTCACAGGTGCTCATTTCCTTGGTGTGAGGTTACCAGGTTAACTATTATTTGCATTCTGTGGTGTATATTACCTCTGTTTCGTGAAAACAAAAATAAAATCATTCATAGGAGGTAATAAAGGTTAAGAAAATATTAAGGAACTGACTAAAATGATTATTAATTCACAGCATGTCTCTACCTAGCTTCCATTTGAAGTGTCAAATGTTAAATAAAAGGTGTAAAAATGTTCCATAAGCTAAGAAACAAGGTTAAGAATTCAGTCCATAAATAGGTTGTAGACAAGAAGGCTGCTTTTAGGAAACCATAAAATAATGTACTGATGTGTGAAGACACCCCTAAAAAGGAAATATTTATAAAACCCAGCAGTCGTCATATACTTTACAGTGGACCCACTAAATGTCATCCTTAAGAATCAACAAACATCAGACAAAACTTAAACTCTTTTATGTTCTTTTTAGTAGGGTGGTTCTTTACCAGTTTTCATGCTACCCTATGACCTCCATCAATCAACAAGTCATGGTATGAAAAATGGGGGTGAAGCATTAAGTACTTAGCTGCTGTAACAGAATACCATCAACTGGGTGGCTTATCAACAAGAAACACTTATTTCTCACAGTTGGGGGGGCTGGAAATCCAAGATGAAGGCTCCAGCAGATTTGGTGTCTGCTGAGAGTCTGTTTGTGGGTTCAGAGGCAGTACGTCTTCACTGTGTCCTCACACCACGGGAGGCAAGGGGTCCCTCTCAGGCTCTTTTGTACAGGCCCTGATCCCAACTGGGAAGGCTCCACTCCCCTGACTTAATCACCTCCCAAACACCCCATCTCCCAACACTAATCCTTCTCTGGGAGTTAGGATTTCAACATATAAATCTGAGGGAGACACAAACGTTCAGGCTGCAGCCTTCAATGGGTTCTTCAAAGTACCCATATCAGAGATGCCTATCCTCGACTGTTTACTACACGTTATGCTTCTGTTACAAAAACAGACAGGTCAGAGAAGACTAATCTTCTCCTCCAGGGACTTACCTGAGCCCTCCATCCATGATGGGCCTTCTGATAAAATGTACCAGTACACCACTTCCCAAACTACCTGTGAGTGGGGACCATCTTTTTTTTTTATTTTTAATTTCTTCCAGACCAAAACTTCCATTAAATACAATATGGTAAGTGACTAGAACAAATGAATTAATTTTTTTAAAAAGACACACAAAATACCATTTTAAAGTTTAGGTTGAACAGATATAGCATCCCTATGGCCAGCTGCTACACAAGTTTCTAAATGCTTACATTCTATTTCTGTCTTTAACTTGTAGCAGAACAAAGGAGGGTATTTATGTTCATGGACTAGTCTAAGGACCACACTTTGAGTCACACTGATCAAGCCAACCAATTTCAAAGAGAATGCCCCTCAGGCATAAAGAGGGTGCTCGCCAACGCTCTACAGGTCAGAGTTTTCATGAGGTTTATCTTCTATGAGCATCTAGCCTGGTCTTAGGTGAAGCTGCCACTTCTGCCTGGATTATGATTGTGTACTCAGCTGGTCTATCAAACGGCATGCTATTTCCTAGAGACACAAGGCTATCAGCATCTGAACGCAAGATTTAAATATCCACAGATGATAATATCTTGAGCTCTGACCATAAACTATACACTAAAAACCTGATTTGCCCTTTGGCGGTTTGTAAACTTCAGTATAACCTTTTAGTTTTAAGAAAAATGGTGTTGCTTGGACAAAGTACTAAGTAAAACCCAGTTAAACATACCCACAAAGATAATAAACCTACAGCTTCACAGTATGGCTAGACTGAAGAGAATAAATATTACAGTGTCCAATCTAGCCTCGAAAATCTTAAAATATGTCAACAATGACAAAATAATGAAGTAAGTGCTGTAATTCAGAGACATATGAAGATCACAGTACATCTATATGCTGTAGACTCCTAAATTCTTATCTTTAAATTTTCCCAGTCCCCTGAACCAAAAACTTGTTTACCCACCTGTCTACTCAATTTCTTCACTTGGATGTCTAAAGACATCTCACATGCAACGTGTCAAAGGCAAACTCCTGACTCCCCTCGTGTAAATAGTAACAACTTGCCGCTCCCAAAGTCTCTCTCAATAAATGGCTACTCCGCTGGTTGAACTGCTGGAGCCAACAACTACGAATTTGAGAATCAACCGTGTGGAGATAGTATTTGAGACGTAATCTTTGCATATTTATACACTGTTTTTTCTTAAAGCCAAAGGTAAGTTTAAAAGCTGCCAAAGGTCAAAATCCACTTTCCTTTCACTTTTTGATAAATTATATTGTCTAATAATAGAACATCCATAGAATTCTGAAATTATCCTTTATGAGTACAGTTTAACCTTATTAACATAGTGCTGGCATCCACTTGTGAGCGTTTATTTAGTATAATTACTCTGCTCTAATAATTGCATGTTTTTTCTAAAAATAATTTTGAAAAATATTGTAGTTATTTTTCTACAGTTAAAGTGTTATTTTAGCATTCCAAACCATTAAAATAAAGTAGAACTTTCCCATGAACTTCCAACTCTCCTTGAACTTTCCCATGAACTTCCAACTCTCTTTGTGAAAACTATTAATATTAATTCTTTGTCTTATTCTGAATTTAGCTAATCCTCTATTGATATTTGGATGGTTTCAGGTTATTTGCTATTATAAGTAATTCTAAAATCAATAATCTTCTATTAATGTGATATATTTGGACACACCTGTTATGTGAGAGTATTTCTTTGAATGTAGAACTGCTGGGTCAAAAGTTTTATGAATGTTATATTTTAATAGATTTTGCTAAATTGTCACTTCAAAATATCATACCAATATAAGCTGCCACAAGTAATAATATGTAAAAGAGTAACTGTTTCTTCATACTTTTGGCACACTGGTATTAGCAATATTTTACTAATTGACAACTTGATAGTTTAGGAGGCCCTCACATTGTGTTTATTTATTAGTAGGAGGAAGATCCTTTCATATATGTATGTGTTCCTTTTAGTGTGAATTACTTCTTCATAAAATTTGGCTGCGTTCATATTATAAAAACAAGTAAAGAAATAAAAACTGCCAAAGGGGAAACCAGGTTGTTAAATTTACCATGTATGGTCAAAGCTTAAGATTATATCACATCTAGACACATAAACGTTGCATTAGATTTAATTTCCTTTTTTTTGTACACCCCACTCCAGCACATCAGTAAATAGACCAACTCTAGACGCTAAGACTTCTCACAACCCCACAGCAGTGCCGAAGCCGAGGCCCCCATGGTCTGTTTCCTGGGTCACCCCGACATCCTCCAACTTAAGGGACCTGATTCCACTCGAGTCTATGCTGATCACAGGAGCCAGATGAGTCTGTTTAACCCATGTCTGCTGCAACAGTCCTCTGCTCACTACCCTCCAGTGGCTTCCCTTCTGGCTCCAGAATAAGAGCCCGAATCTTCATGGTTTCTACATCAGTGCTCGTCTGACCCCAGTTTTCCAGGCCATTCTGTGTTAGCCACACTAGCTCAGACAGCTGCGTGGCTCACTCTCCTCACTTATTCTAGTCTTTTCAACACATGCCACCTCTCTGACCTTCCTAGGCTAACCTGAAAAAGAGAAAAACTGCAATCTTCTTGCCCCACCATGATTTACCATCCCTTACCTGCTTCTTAAGTTTTACCTATTATCACCATTACTCATTAACCTTCTACCACCTCCTGTCACTCACATGTGCTCACTGATCACTTCTATCCCCTAGAAATAAAACGTGAAGGGGGCTTCCTTTTGGTCACAGCTAGATCCTCAGTGCCCAGGCTGTGCTTGGCAGGAGGTAGGAATTCAATAAATATTTTCTGAATACATGAATAATCAAACATAGACACTTGCTCTGGCTGGTTATGGAGGATGTCAGGGAAGGATTTACACAAAACAGATGATGCCGGAACTAGGTCTTGAAACAAGACTCAAGCTTGACTGACATGAAAGAAGCTAAAAATACCATTGCCTTGTGGATGACTTTTTCCACAAGATCTTCCAGTATAAGAATACATGTAGGGAAAACTAATAATGTTCCAGCTGAGAGAATCTCCAGCAAATAAATAAATCCCTGTGATGCAGAAGAGGATTCTGCTATGAGTAAACAAAAAGAAAACTGCCACAGTTGTTGGAAAATTTTACAGATAAGAAATTCCTGTAATATACATCAAGCTCTTAAATAATGTAAACATGTTCCCAGTCATGTGTTATCATTACCTGGATATTTTATTTTTTCTGGCCACAAGATTTCAGTTTCTTTCTGGAGTTCTCCCTGATGGGGCTATAGCTCAGACTTTTAAAAGGAAGCCAATGAGGAGGAAATATTCTAAGTCTACTTCTTTGTTTTCAAAAGAGTGCTTTCTACTGTGGTACAGCTATCTATTCTACTGACACTGACGGTCATGCATTCTGGAGCCCTCTCAAATATTACCTCCTTTCATGAACTGAATGGTCTTATGCGCATTTCTTTATTTACTCATTTCTCATCTGCCCCCACCATTAGAAAGTGGGTCCCCTCCTAACAGAGCAGGAACATCTCTCTCTTCTCACAGGGCCCCTGGGTCAGAAAAGTGCAAAGCACGTAGAGCACCCGATAAACTCAGTGACTCATTGAATGAGTAACATTCAAATGACAGAGGGATGCATATTGTGCATAGGGAGTTTAGATTTTACCTTCCTATACCTGTTTTAGCAGTGCATTCTCCTCTGAGTAAGAGCTCTTCTACCTAAGAACATCATCCGGAGTCCAAGTAGGATTGTGCCCACAACTTGTATTTCTGGCTTTGCCACAGGCTGGGAATGGTATCCCCATATGTACCAGAGAAACAGAAAGTCTGGGGACCAAATGCACTCGTGATTCAGGGCTACGGGAAAACAGGCCAAGGAGAGCAACCCTGTTCCAGGACCACAGCTCCGTGTCCCCGGCTTAGAAAAGTGGCACTGTGGGGGACTGCCACTGCCCTCTAGTGGCAGCTGTGCTGGGGATACTGCGCTATATTAATATCCACACTTGATTTATGCATGATATAATCACAGTTTAGAAACTTTAAGCAATGCCAACTGTCTCTAGAATAAAAGCTCTTGTATGAGCCAAAATATCAAAGCTTTTCAATCCTCCAAACTTACACAAACACCCAAGTTTTAGTCTCAAGGGTATTAGATTCACAAACCTAGGCGTAAGGCCCCAGTCTTTACTTTCATTGTCCTAGCTGACCTAGCACCTACCCGTCCCCTTCTTCCAACCCAACCAACCTTCTGCTGTCTGTCTTCAAAATTCACTCATTCATTCATTCATGCATTCGATGAATTATACATTTCACAAACAGCTACCAGCATCATCCAAAGGCCTTTGTAATACTGAAATAAAGTTTCACTGGTCAACAGAAATAATTCCAACCCCTGCTAATTCCCCCACCAATCACTGCAGGTGGACATGAGCAGTGCCTTCTACACAGATGCAGTCAGCTGCCAGACAGAGCCCTCTTTCTCTCCCCTGGTTCAGGTCCCCTCAGGCCGTGTCAGCTCCTTTACACGCTTTGTGAACACAAGGCCCCCAGGCACTTTACCCCTGCCTTTCCCACCCAGCTGAAGGCCTCTCTTCCTCCTTTCCCCACTGTGACATCAGCTGGCCCTGGGCAAGGACCAGCAGCAGTGGAGACCTGACAAGCCGTCCCAAGGGAAGTTACAAGTGGGGGGGGGGGGGGCAGTATTTTGGATAAGGCTGTGATCCCTGCTACAAGTATTTCTCTCTCCTTTTCTTACTGAGCTCTGGAGCAATGGTAGAATGCATCTTATTCAGAGCTTAAGCAAAATCAAAATCAAAAAGGAGGGAAAAAAGATGCCTGGAGTACGTCTGGGCTCACCAAATCAGGCAAGTGAGCTATAAGGGCTGGCAGCTTTTAATTTTTTCTGTCAGAAAACAAATCAACTGCCATCTACTATTACCATTTCATTAAAACAAAAAGAAATAGTAGGAACAAACTCTTAAAATACGGGACCGTGCTTTCAAAGAAAAGTATATTAGGCAAACGTGTACAAAAACACTTGAACGAATAAGATGATGGGGAGTGGGGCAATTTTTTTTTTTTTTTTTCCATTTTTCTAATTGCAAAACATGAAGAGGGTACAAATGTTTCGGTTACATGGATACCTCTAAGGGACAGATCTGTATTGCCTCCAATTGATGCTGTGAAAAGGGTCCAAACCAACAGAGGACCATGGGGCAGTTAAATAGCCCACATTCTATAAAGAGTACCCGTGTGAGGAGATGGGGGCACCGCACATCCCAAGCCAATCAAAGGGATCAAGAAAATCATCCCCGCAGATGGGCGGCACCTGCCCTACGGAATCCCAGTCACCATCCAGGTCAGTGCGCGCTAGAGGCGTCCGGGCCGATCTGCGCATGCTTGGGTAGGAATGAAAACTGGAGGCTGAAGGCGGCAGGAGGCTGAAGGCGGCAGGAGGCTGGGGGGACACGGCAGCCGGAGCGCAGCAGGGCACGGACGGGCCTGAACCACCGCCGTTCAGCAGGACGACCACGCCGCTTGGAGATGAAGGAAAAAGCTTTCACTCTGACGTGAAACTGAATCTTGAAGCACATGATTTGAGAACTCTGCAATCCGTGAGAAATGGAAATGGTGGGCAGTTGTGCAAAGCACAGACGGGTGTGTGCAGAGGGAAAGGAAATCCTTCTTGGTTGAACTCCCTCAAGTCTAAGACGACACGATGAACCGGATTAAAACAAAACAAAATTTCGTTTTCTAAGTTGGCTGCAAATCAAAGAAAACTCCTCTTTGGAGGAGTGCAATGGACTGGCCTTTGGGAAAAACCCGATCTAATCCTTGACATCATTTTACATATGAAAAAAACTGTCCACATGTGGCATACAAGCAAGGACCCAGCGATCATCCTGCGCTTTCTGTTCTACTTCTCCGTCACATATTCCACGGTGAGCACAACTGCCCCTCCCTGACTGGCACCAGCCTGACCAGCAAACCCAAACCGGGCAGGAGAAAAGTAGAATATTACTTTTATAGAGAGGGTAGAGAGAAAGACACAGCAGCCTTCCTCAGCTCAAGCCATTTTCCTTCACTCACTCTTCATCTTTTTTTATATTTTTCATTTTCTCTTTTTTGCCACTTTTCCCGATCACTCTTTTCTTTCCTTTTGACTCCTCTTCTAAGGTTGATTACAGCAAATGACAGAGGAACAGTCAAGAATGGAAGGGATATCCCTTAAGAATCTTGTCATCCAAAAGCTCAACAAGCTTAGAATACTAATATTTTCTAATAGCCGCCTTCTTAGTAGTACTAATAGTAACAGGTATATGTCATTATCGTTTATATTTTGGACCACCAAAACTAAGCAGCACATAAAATTACAAATCCATACCACAGATTCTGTTTTTTAAAATGTGTTAAAACTAACATCATCAAATTACTACCAATTTCTCATGAAGAAAAACTTGGGCTGGGTGTTGTTGTTTTTATTTCCTTAACCAAAATAAAATTCATCACTTAGCCCACAAAGCTTCAATTTGCCAACCTAATTGCTTCAATTTGCCATATAATATATGCCATCTCTCTCTCTATATATAAAATATTTATTTATTTAAGGTATGCTGCCCACTTTCCATTAAAAAAAAAAAAAAGCTGCTGTTATTTCACAATTTATGAAGTACTCAGACACCTAAAAAGAACGACATCTTTATAATAATAAAGATCTTAATTTGGCATTTCTCAAATATAAAACAAAATTTATTTCACCTCCTTATCACAGTGACTATCATTTCAAAATACACAGAAGTGACAATGACTATTTAAGAAAAACTACTACTGATGAAAATTTCCCATAACCTGACTTTAATATTTTATCACTACTACTCAATTTTTCATGCCAGTCTTTTATGACTATCCTATTTTAAAAGCTAATAAACGTAAGAGGCAAGCTTTTAGTAGAAACTGTGTGCAGAAAGAATGCAGTTGGGTACCGCTTCTCAGACACTGCCTGAGACGCAGAGCGAGTCCCCAGTGGGTTTACATCTGCATCCTCCACGTGTGAGTCAGTTGCCAAGCAACGTGAGAGACAGGAATCCAGCATCAGGTCTGCAGAACCATGAGCGAGAGTAATAGTTATCTGTATACTCACACATAATCTCCACAGCCTGTTCCCTAACTTAGGAGACTGAAGACTACATGTGAAGTTTTTCTTGACAAACTCATTTTGATACAGTCAAGTCCAATCCTTTCACTTTAATGAACAGATTCTGGTCTCCAGTGAAAAGAGGAATAGCTGTAGACATCTAAAAACGTCTTTTCTTTTCCAGCTAAAAGTTGTGCCCATCCTGCTAGCAAACTTACAGTGGATAAAAACTAATCTCATGGCATCAGTCTGTATTTTTATATTGCTACACATACGTAAGTGCACACATACACACACTAGACAGAAAAAGAAGGAAAACACACACACATACACACACACATCACAACCATCATAATAAAATAGCTGCTGTACAATTACCAGACAAGAAAAAGGAGGGACTAGTAACAAGGGAGACGCACGTTCTGTCTCACACCACACACCCACAACACACAGACACGTGTGCATGTGTAACCTTGCAGACAGGTCAAACGCACTTCTCAGTCCCTGAGCTCATGGTCTCCCTGGATATAATAAACAGAAAAATAGACCGGATGGGGTGTCAGGAAACATGGGGTCCATGAATTTGCTGTGTGATTCAGACAAGGATCTCAACTTCTCTGGGAATCATGTCATCACCTGAACATTAAGAGAGTGATGCTAACTTCAGCAGGTTTTTGAAGGATTTGATGGATGAAGCACATTGGAGGCATTTCACAGTAGGACAGCACTACATTTACACACATGTGCCCTTATCTACAAAACGGCCATTTTAGTGAACAGGCATAGCTACAGGACTCAATGTTTGAAAATCAAAATTAAGCCAACTAAAAACCTTTAAGAGATGAGGGTTATTTTCCCCAAACATTCATGTATAAATTAGGTAGTTTTACTGATATTAATGGCAAAAGAGCATGTGGTGTGTATCAATATGGAAAAACACCATGATTTAAAACAAACAAAAAACAACTACAAGAAGAATTTACATGGCTTCTTTAAAAAAATTTTCACTGGTACATAATAATTATGTCTGTTTATGGGGCATGTGATATTTTGATATGTGTATATAAATACAATATGTAATGATCAAATCAGGGTAACTGGGATATCCATCATCTCTAACATTTACCATCTCTTTGTGTCTAGAACATTACAAATTTTCTCTTCTAGGTATACTGAAATATATACCTATATACTTGAGTATAAGCCGAGTTTTTTCGGCACAAAATTTGTGCCGAAAAATCTGAACTCGGCACAAATTTTGTGCCGAAAAAAACCCGGCTTATACTCGAGGGTATACGGTAGTAAATCATTGTTAACTACAGTCAGCCTATTGTGCTTCTGAACACTTGACCTTACTTCTTCTAACTGTATTTTTTACCCCTTAACCAACACCTCTTCATCCCCCACCCTACCTTTCCCAGCCTCCACTCTCTATCTCCATGAGGCCAACCTTTTAGTCACATACGAATGTCTTTTAAAGAGATCTTATGGCATTTATATCAAGTCCTCCAGATTTTTAAGAGTAGAAAGTTATATCAAATTATCAAAGATATAAAATTAAGTATATAAAAGAACTACCTCAAATATTGCCTGTAAGTTATAAAACTTGTTAACCTCTACTAAATTCAAATTGAAACTAAATTTACATGAAGGTTATAGGGTCTTTTTAATGTATTTCTTAGAATCCCAGTGGCCAATACATACCCAGGAGTGCCAAGCACCCACGATCTCCATATGTCAGTTTGCAAGGGCTGCTAAAACAAAATAACAGAGACCGGGAGGGTTAAACAACAGAATTTACTTCCTCACAGTTCTAGAGGCTAAAGGTATAAGATCCAGGGGCCAGCAGGCTTGGTTTCTCTGGAGGCCTCTCTCTCCGTGGCCTGCAGATGACCAGCTTCCCACGATAGGCCCACATCATGTTCCCTCTATGCAGAAATCCCTGCTGTCTCTCCTTTTCCTTACAAGGACCCCAGTCATAAAGAACAAGGGCTCATTCATATATCTTAATCCCATCTTTAAAGACCCTAACTCCAAATACAGTCCCTATGTAATTCGAGGTTAGGACTTCAACATGTGAATTTGGGGAGGACGTAATTCAGCACATAAAACTCTGCTTGCTAGTTAATCTCAGTGGAGAGTAAGCACTCAAAAAGTTTAACCAGCAAGCTAGTTCCATGCATGGTCTGCAACGCATTACCCAATGTCCAAAAGCTCCAGGTCCCCACCAAGGGAAGTGGTACGGGACATTCAGGAGAAATTATGTTAAGGTACATTAACTGTCAACACGGCTGAGGAAACAGAAGTGTCTTGGACTCGCCCACCCAAAGGAATAAACCTAGTGTGCTCAGCTGTTTTCTTAAAGTTTCTTCAACTCTACCAGCTGCCTCTGGCATTTACTCAAAAATTGGGCCTTAACAAAAAGAACTCCATCCGCTAACATCAAACTGCCAGCACACACTCGGGGTAGGGTGGGCAGAGATAACAAATTTGTTATAAAAACTTATTTAAAATAATTCCTGAATATTTCTGTAATTGATTTGGAATAAAAATCATGAGAGCAGCTGCACTTTTACTCTACTGTCTTCCTTTGCCTGCAGTTACCTTGTCTAAAAATCGCCTTGTCCAAGAAGTCGCATCTTATATTTCCGTAGTTTTCACCACTCTTACATATTTTCTTATTTCACACTCTTAATGACTTTGTGAGAAGAGTCAGTAAGGCAGTTAACATAGGAAAAGGTGAAGAAAATAAAACTTAGTAAAGTTAAATGACGTGTTCAAGGTCACAAACTAATAACTGAGGGAAATGGAACCAGAGGGCAGGGCTCTGACACCTAAGTCAGCACTCTTTATTCTTGGGACTTAATGACATCCAAGGCACTGAAACTACAATCTTGAAAAACACACTCAGCACCACGGGAATGTAGAAGTCTATAAATAAAATTAAATTTGCTGAAACTCTGCACATAATCACAAAGTGAATTTGGTCTGAAGTAAAAATAGTCCTGACCACTTCTTCAATACACATAACATCCCTAAGATGTCAATCATCTCAATGAAAATTTTAGAGGCAGAATTTCTGTTGAGAATTCATTTTACTAGGCTTGGGTAAACATCATAAATTTCAAAGCAGGCTCGGCGCCCGTAGCTCAGTAGCCACATACACCAGGGCTGGCGGGTTTGAACCTGGCCCAGGCCTGGTAAAAACAACAGTGACAACTACCAAAAAAAAAAAAAATAGATGGGTGTTGTGGTGGGCACCTGTAGTCCCAGCTACTTGGGAGGCTGAGGCAAGAGAATTGCTTAAGCCCAAGAATTTGAGGTTGCTATGAGCTGTGACACTACAGCACTCTACTGAAGGTGACATAGTGAGACTCTGTCTCAAAAAAACATTTTCAAAGCAAAAAAAAAAAAAAAAATTCCCATAATTAATAATATAGACAACATTTAACCTGGCAACTAGATGGCTTTCTCAACTGGATGACATTACTGATGTACTGCACACATTTTCACTATGCTATAAACATTTCTTCAGCTAACAAATGAAATTAAGGAGAATAACTGAACCATTGCACAACTAGGCTTTAAAATCATTAGGTTAAAAAACACAGACTTATTTAGTATGAAGGGAAAACCAACTATATGAATATAAGCCACAATAAAAACCTTTGAGTATTGAGAACTTTCTACATGCAGGAGAAGGGTTTTGGGCGCAATGTCTTGTTTAATCCTCCCCACTACCCTATGTGGTAGGTATTAGTTCATGCTCATTTTGTAAATGAAGAGACAACAGGGAGGTTAAATAACGTATCCAACAGCCTGCATTTACAACAAGGCAAAACTACAATCACACCCAGCTCTATCTGACTCCAAAACCTGTAACTGTACCTTCCTTTACTGATCAGAGACACAAAGAGAAGGAGATACTACCTGTAACAACTGAAAACAGCCCAAGAGATGGGCCCAAAGAGCAACAAAAATAAATAAAATAGGTCAACCATATGCAGTAATTAGCAAAAAATGAATGAATGAGGTTATGGAATTTATTTTGAAAGTCTTTAAAACAAGAGCAAATTTTCTTCATTCATTCTTTCATGCAGCAAAACAACAGCACATGTCATGAGCCAGGAATGCCCCTAGTCCTTGAGACTCTTCAGACTCACTGAAGCATTCAAATTCCACTGAGGAAGGTTAACACGTAAAAGAGCTTTTAAAAGACATTAGTGTGCATGATGACACAGACTAGGGCTATGAAATTTTCCTATGAGGATTCTGATTTGTGTGGAATGGCTGAGTACAGCATTTATACCACTTAAAAAAAAAACAAAATGAATTTCATAAAGCTGTTTTTTCACTCTCCTTAGATGCCAAAGAAATAATGATATTTTTGCTAGTTGAAAAGCGCAAATCTCTGATGGCCCAAAGGTATGTGGACCAAATAAACAACCTGTTGATAGGCAGGATTGATCCAAGGATAAATTACATAAGATTTAAAGAATAAAGACGAAGTTTTTGGCATATGAATTGTATCTTGCTGAAAAAATTTAAATGAGAATGAATAAATTATATATCTTTTGAAATTGTACTCAAAATATTATTTTTTGAGAACTCAAGTTATACTATTCAAAGAATCTGCTGAGGAGTCCACCTGCTATATCACAACATCTCTCTGTAAGGATGAATGGGGCGAACTGGATCTCAGGTTTCAACATCAGGAAAAGCTGCACTTCTCTGCAGACAAATGGTAAACTTTCATCTAATAAGCATCGTAAATACAATAATGGATCATACTGATCCTTTTTTCCTGGCTGTTAGCATTTTTAATAGTGACTTTTTACTTATAATTACACATGTAAGAATTTAAAGAGATTCTAGAAATACATATAAAGCAAATACAAGTAATGCAAAAAAATAAGTGAAGAGACATCAGTGACAGACTCTGGGTCTTAAGTCCTGTGGCTGATTGAGCAGGTTAACCACACCTACAGCAGAAATCCATAATCAGAACTTATAGAAAGATTACGTAAGGCTGTAAGAAAATCATTATAGAGTACTATGTTAGTGACCTTATAGCAATGCCTACAGAAGGATATTACTGTCCTTTTTCATAAATCCCTACTTGATTCACTCATAGATACTGAACAGAATCCTCTTCCAAGGTGATCCCTTCTCTGAGGGACCTACTAGTACCTCCCCAAGAACACAGCAATTAGGATAAAATCTGGCATGCCCAAGGTCTGGGGGGTGAGAGGATGTTTCCTTTTGACCTTTGACCATATATGCCCCAGTCCTTTCTGGGCAGAAGATGTCCTCTTGCCTCTCCTTGGACATGCTAAAGATGCCATCTTTCTTGACATGGGTCAGAGGCACCAAAGTGCAGCAGGCTGCTTCCATCATCAACCATGACTATCCCACCAATACGGAAAACTACACCCAGAGATACCACAGTGCACACTGTGACCATGACAGTGTGGCTACCCACACCATGACACAACAAGACATTCATTTACCTTGCCTCATTTCACCAACCGACACTCACAAATACCCATTTCATACTAAATAAACCACAAGTCTGTGGGATGATTCTTCCCCCATGAAATTCAGCTGGAATACTTGAAATAGTTTTTGAGCATAAACAGTTGTCATATTTATTAGGTACCCAACCTTACAAATCACATGGTTCTTAACCTGGGATAGCTTCATTACCAACTAAATATGTGTTAGCCTTAGTCATTTCCAGAATAAAATTTCTAAAAGGTGCAACAAACTGCTAAGCAAAGACAGCTAATAATAATTATTAAAATTTCTTTTCGTTACCCCTGTATCTACTCCTCCTTTTATTCCAAAAGACGATTTAAAAGGCATTAAACATGTTTGTGACTGGCAAATAAATAAACATTTGTTCTATCACTTTTTACATCAGAGTTTTTAAAGTTTATCTGGAAATTGGGCAGAGGGGGCACTGCATTTTAAAAATAAGTAAATGATTCTATTGCCTTTATGATGGATGAATGTCCGATACTAGTTGAAAGGACTCTGACAGCCATTAAACCTTTTATTATCATTCTCCCCAGAAGTTCTAATAGCATTTTAATTCTACTGCGTCACCGACAGCAACCCATTAGCAATATCCACTGCGACACTACTAATGAACTACAATTCCCAGGGGACCCTGTTTCAAACTCTTCTGCTGGTAAAAATACAATTAACCACAGATGAAAAACACTTCAGAAGATGGCGCATCACAATAAACAATTTCGGGTTACACAGTAATGTAACTCACCAATACACCACCTGAGCAAAAGCTTTCTGTAGGGTGGAGACTGGGGTAAGAAAGACTTCTGTCGTATACGGCTCATACAGAGATTCTCACATTTTTCTTCAAAGATGACCAGCTGACTTGGTACAGGTTAGAATGGATTCATTCATTCTCCAACTTCTCATATCAGTATCTGTCTAATTCCTGGTCTCTGAAGGTTGCTGCCATCAAGGATAACAAAAATTACCTCGAAAAGGTGGCAGTTTTCCCAAAAATGCAAGCCTCAAAATAAACTACATCAAATAGAATCGTGGTGATATGCTGTATTTGAACATTTATACGTGAAGACCCACAAAGTGACTTAACAGAGAAAATAAGAAATCATTCCTTTATATGGGAATGGAGCAGCGCAGAGCAGAAAATACACTACGTGAGATGCTACAGGCAGTGGAAAGCATTGATTATTCCTAACACCAACGAGGGATCAATAATTCAGATCTGTGATTGTTAAGTGGGCAGGGGCCCCTTCAACGGGGGTCAGTCACAGGCCTCACCACCCTCAGTCCCTGTGAATCAAGACAGATTGTAACAGCAGAGGGATGGAGAAAACAGTTTGAGAGCCGCTACTCTAAACACAAACACTTAGACATAGTTCACCAAATAAAATTCTATAAATTAAAACAGTTATATAATCAAAAATAAAGTTCATCTGTAAAGAAGCAATACTCACTGAGTAGGAGCTTATGAATTATGTTATTCTCAACTTGTGCTTCAAGCAGAATAGTATACGAATTACTCTACCTGGAATTTCAGAAAAATGCTAATGCATATTATTTGTAGTACAGTGCTAGCTTCTTCAGAAAGTGATTGTTATCTCTAAGAACCAAGGAAGAGGAGAGACAAAAACAACTCTTAACCAAACAGTGAATGGGAGCTAACAGCAATAACAACACTCAGAGTTGCCCTGTAGGCAAATATCTTCAAAGGTTCTTGAATCTGTGTACTCATTTCTAAGACTCGGTACACAGCGGGGTAGATAAACGTGATGCTGCCATAGTAAGGTGAATTGCCAAAGGGGCTGATGACATCCCTAATATGCTTGACCCTTGTTACATTTAAAAAAAAAGTAAGTCCTCTCCAAAGAGACGGAACCCCCAATAGGCACCACTGTGGGGTTTTTCCGCAAGAAATATATTGAATCTATATTAAGCACTTACAAAGTACCAGAATTTTTTCTCATTATCTCATATAACGTCCCACACAAAGATTCCATGAAATGGGAATAATTACTATTTCCATTTGAGATGAGATGTGGTGAGTATAGGCCATAAGTCAGAGTGCCTGGAATTGGAGACCATTCTCCTAAGCTGGAAGGAGAAGGCCACAAACCAAGGAGCCTCTAGAAGCTGAGAATGAACTTCAGCAAGAAAATAGTGATTTCGATCCTAAAACTGCATGAAAAGGAATTCTGCCATAACCTCAAGGAGCCTGAAAGCACATTTCCCCCTACCCCGCTTCACCCAGAGCCTCCAGCTAAGAGCCCAGGCAAACCACCAATATGTAGATTCTGGGTTTTTGGAAACACAAGCCAAGAAATCAGTCAAGACAACCTGTGCTTCTGACCCACAGAGGTGGGATATAATAAACCAGGACTGTTTTAAGCTGCTAAATTTGTGGTAATCTGCTATGGCAGCTGTAAGAAACATACTATGGTAGTCATTTAAAACATCTTTGCGACCCAGGGAAGAATCAGAAAGCTCATCCCAGGAGTTGTAGGCTACGTGATAAAGGGTCAATAAGATGCCAGTTGCCGCAAATCTCCCACCCTGTGGATTGAGCATACGGCCAGATTTTTCTGGACAATTCAGGTAGTGGGCTGGAGGTTGGAGTAATTCTCAAATGGTGATAATGAGCTTCTTGCATAAGACAGATTCAAACGATGTGGCCTTATTTGTAACTTGCAGTGACCAATTTGACTTGGAGAACAAGTCAAATAATTTAAAATGTATAATAGGAATTTATTTGAAACAATTCTACTGTTGAATTGTACATACATTCAGTTTCTCTACATACAACTTAGTTAAAATGAGGTAAATACTGAATCACATATGTAATTTTTTCAACAGAGCATTTAATTAATTTGGAACACATTTGCTGGTTAGCCCTAAATCATAAGCTAACTTTGAGAGACCCAATTCAGCTTCCCAAAGACATACCAGGCAAATGGAGAAACACCTTCAATGTCAGTGAGCACACAAATCATGCTGGGAATTATATTTGGTCATCTCTATTCTACACCAATCACTGAGCTCCATCCTTTAAACACTTCATCTTGTTTAAGCCTCACAATCCAGCAAAACAGGTTCTGCTGTTCCAAATTTTTTTAAATTAAAACATGAAGGCTGGGCACAGTGGCTCACGCCTGTAATCCTAGCACTCTGGTAGGCTGAGGCAGGTGAATTGCTTGAGCTCAGGAGTTCGAGACCAGCCTGAGCAAGAGAGAGACCCAGTCTCTACTAAAAATAGAAAAGGTGAGACAAGAAGATTGCTTGAGCTCAGGAGTTTGAGGTTGCTGTGAGCTATCATGCCTTGGCACTCTACCAAGGGCAACAAAGTAAGACTCTGTCTCCAAAAATAAATAAATAAATTAAATTAAATTAAAAACTAAGATTCAGAGAAGCAACTTGCCCCAGGTACACAATCAATGAAAGACACACCTCTTAGTTATTAAATGGTACGTGTTAATATGGAGAATATGACTAATGAATTCTCACTCACAAATATAAAAATGCAAAATGCATTTAGTAGAAATCCTGAAAGGCTGTGAGGCAGCAATATTATTCTAGGAACTGATTAAACTCATGATCTACCTCTCCGGACTTCCCTCCTCCTCCTCCTCCTTCCCTTAGAGCCTATTGACCATACCCTGGATTTCAATATACAGTCTCATAAAAAAAAAAAAAAAGAAACAAAAAGAAACAAAACCCTTTTAGGAAATTTATGACATTGTTATGGTATTTTTATCACAGGGCCAACTCATATAATAAATATTGGCTTTCCTTATTTTATCTTTAAATTATATATAATATATATATATACATATATATATATACATATATATATATATATATACTAAATGAATAAATTTACAATATTACCTGAGAGTCAGAGACAGACAGACAGACAAAGGTTAAATTCTTAAATCTAGTACTTTGTCCCAACCATCCTCTTCCTCTCCTGTTTGTCAGCTGTACCGTCTCCCTTCCCTGCTGGTCTCACTCCATGGACATTATTATTACGGTTTCAAGACACCAGCATGAACTCATGTTTAGCTTTATACAGCCGCAGACAGTTACAAACAGAGATACTAACAGATGCCTGTATCTAAATGAATCTGTACCCTCACCTGAGAGGACCTAGAAGCTGCAGACAGTTACAAACAGAGATACTAAGAGATGCCTGTATCTAAATGAGTCTGCACCCTTACATTTCCTTTCTCTGTTACCTGAGAGGACCTAGAAGCAATAACGCCCACATAACAAGGTGCATGCCAAGAGCTCAGACCTTGCTATCTAATACCATTTTCCAGTAAAGGAACTTGGAGAAACCTCTGGTTCTAGGACAAGGACAGGAAATATACAAGATAATCCTTCTATGGCTGGAAAGTCAGGAAATATTAAAAAACAACAATAACAGGAAAACACTCCACTGTAATCAGAGTATGTCAAAAGGATATGTGGATCTATGAGAAAAGCTTCCAGTGGCCAAAGCTAAAAAATTTATGAAATGAAATATATAAAGCATATTGAATTATATAACGCAAAGCATCAAATAAATATCCGTGAGCTGAAACATATATGAATAAGTAACTGAATAAATAAAGGAGAAGTGACAACTATCCCATGTGGAAGAGTTCCAAATAATTCACATAGACACTTGTCCTCAAAGAGGTAGAGCACAAATCCTCGCCTGTTAAGGGACGGCTGCACTAAGACTTGTTTCCAAAGCACACAGGTGAGTCAAAGTCAACATCTGTAGTGATAAGTTAATGCTGGTAGTATATAATCCTGACATGATGTTATGAAAATGGCACGTTATACCTGTGGGCTTCCTCCCCGAGAGACGTGAGGAGTACTGGTCCAGTATTTTGTAGAGAGTCCCACAGTCGGGATTTATCTGATTAGACTGCGGTTATCAATAAAGTACAAAAAAAGTCTGAAAAACCGTCATAGTCCAGAAGAGCCTAAAGTGACATGACCAAATGTCATGTGTAATATGATAGGATCTTAGAACAGAAAAGGCCAATACATAAAAACTAGACAAATACGAATAAAATTATGAGGCTTAGCTAATAATCATGCATAAATATTGGTTCATTAATTGCAACAGAATTATCATACTAACATAGGAAGCTAATAATAGGGGAAACTTGGCGTGGGGCAAATGGGAACTCTCTGTACTGTCTTTGCCATTTTTCTATAATTTTAGAACGGGTCTAAAATAAATAGTTTATTTTTTAAAAAGACAAAGCCTAGAAGAAAAGCTTTAAAAATGTAATCACAGTACACTTCTTACTTCTGCAGTAAAGCCAAGTTACAGAGTTATGATAATATAAATAGTGATTACAGAGCTTATAAATAATAAATATATATTGTCATAGCAAAGGTAGGGATGTGAAAGGTATGGTACGACATTACTATAAATCCACATCCATCAGCTTAATCCTCATTTTCTATACTAATAGAAAATGATCACTATTTAAAACTAGAATGAGTCAAAAAATAATAGTATGAAAATATTACTTTATATTTGAGGGTAGATATCTCTAAGGAGAGTGAAATGTTTGTCCTTGTGGGCCAGGAGGATAGTAGGTAAGATAGTTTGGAAACTGGTATTTTAGCATTTGAAACCTCTAGAACTATTTGAATTCTTTGACATTTTGTTATCTATTGCTTTAATACTTCTAAAATAAAGACAAATATTTTTTAAAAACCAAATTTAAAAATATGACCTTAGCAAACAGATTTATGACCTACCCTGATTAAATAATTTACTAATAAGTAAGAGACTAAGAATTAGAAACCAGGCTGCATACCTTTCTATATGGCTAAGTGATTAAAATAAAATAGCACCATCATTCTACAGAAAACAATGAATGTCAGATCCTGTTATAAATAAATATCAATGTGAAAAAAATTTTAATTGAAGAACCCTTTGCTGAAAAAGAATCTGTTACTTACACTTCTATCTTCCACTTACTTTTTACCTGTTAAATATCAACATGAATTTTGCTAACTTTTTTTTTTTTTTTTCCCTTGAGACAAAGTCTCAAGCTGTTGCCCTGGGTAGAGTGCCATGGCGTTATAGTTCACAGCAACCTCAAACTCTTGGACTCAAGCCATCCACTTGCCTCAGTTTTTCTATTTTCAGTAGAGACAGGGTCTCACTTTTGCTTCTTCAGATCTTTAACTTGTGAGCTGAAGCAATCCACCTACCTCAGCCACCCAGAGTGCTAGGATTACAGGCGTGAGCCACTGTGCCCAAACCAATTTGCTAACTATTAAAGTAACTGATATCTAGAACCATTCATAAAATTGTAAATGAGATATTTGACATACTTTATAGTTTTGACATCCTTTTTATGATACACATAAAGCATATCAAACTTTATGACACACTTTTATAGGTACCTACAGCAATCAAATGCATAAAGACAGAAAGTAGACCAGTGGTTGACAAAGCCTGGGGAAAGGGGGAAATAGGGTTTAATAAATAGAGAGTTTCAGTTTTGCAAGATAAAGAGTTTTGGAGATGGATGATGGTGATTGCTGCGCCACAACATGATTGTATGTGAATCATAATTTAAAAATAGTTAAGATGATATTTTATGTTATGTATATCTAATCACAATTTTTAAAATGCTGACTTTATCCAGTTATGTACTGTCTACAAGATATTCACTTTAGGCTCAGTGCCTGTAGCACAGTGGTTACGGTGCCGGCCACATACTCCGAGGCTGGTGGGTTCGAACCCAGCCCAGGCCAGCTAAACAACAATGACAACTGCGACAACAACAAAAAAAAGCCGAGCATTGTGGTGGTAGTCCCAGCTACTTGGGAGGCTGAGGCAAGAGAATCGCTTAAGCCCAAAAAGTTAGAAGTTGCTGTGAGCTGTGATGCCACAGCACTCTACTGAAGGCAACATACTAAGACTCTGTCTCAAAAAAAAAAAAAAAAAAAATGGTATACAAATGGTAACCAAGAGAGGAGTGGGTTTACTCCTGTCAAATAACACAGACTTTAAGACAACAAGAATGAAAGAGGACATTTTATAATGACAAAAGCTTCAACCAGACAGGGAGATATAACAATATATATACATAGTGCCAACATCGGAGCACATAAGTATATATTTAGAGCAACTTTGTTTTTTTTTTTTTTTTTTTTTTTATAATTTATTTATTTTTTTATTGTGGAGAAGGGGCAGGGAAAGAAGGCGGGGGAAGAGGTGAGTGACAGGGTCGGGCCAGTGGCATGGTACCACATTGGCTGTATCTAGGTAGAGGCA